>CAUYRH010005907.1:0-30303 GCA_963574655.1 Perodicticus potto
GCTTGTTTGTATGGAGGTATGGCGTATAGTGCCAGCTGCTCTCATGGGGGAGGGGACTCCTGTCTGCTTGGTGATGTGCTCTGTACCTTTTATTTGTATCCTTGGGGTCGCAGGTCGCTCCAGCAGGGTTGATGTGCATTATTCGAACTTCGCTTTTGGCTGAGTTCCAAACTGTTGGCTTTCTTGCTAAATTTCTGTCCTTTAACTCTCCTTCTGGATGGGAGCGTCTGCAGAAAGCTGGCTACAGACCACCATCTTGGCTCCTCCCACCTCTGATACCATTTTCAATAGCACGACCATGATGGCCCTGTGTTACAGTGATAGGACACTGACCTGAATATTCTAATTACTGCACTGCTGGTTGGATTCATTCTTGATTTGAATGCAGATGTTGATATTTAAAAGATAAATTTACCTTTTGGCTAAATACTGAATTTAGAATCAGAATTGTGGATTAGAGGATTGGTGAATGGGATGTACTTGGGGCACCTATATGCTTGGATATGGTGCAACCAGACTTGATATTAATTTCCATAATATATGACTTTTATCTTTAGAGGCAGGGGCTTCTGAGGGGGAAAGGATTACCTTGGTGAGAAGGTAGTATAAGTGGCAAGCAAGACTGAGCATCTCCATGGCTGCTCTGTTAGTTTCTTTCTTAAAACACCTGAGAGAAACAATCCAAGAAAATCTAGAATACCCAAAATGTGCAGCACTGTGGTTGGGAGTTACTTGACATTCTAGCATCTTCTTTTTTGGTACCCATGTGCTATTTTAAAGCCTCTGCTCACCAAGAAACCACAGAGGAAGAAGAGGCATGCACAGGCACAAATCCAAGAGAGTAAAATCACCTTTTGAATAATAAATCAATCCACTTGGGCTACCATGAACCTCCAATGTTTTCCACTGATATAAAGGGAGTCAATCTGCCTCCCAGTGGATTGATCCTAGAGAAGACCAGTTTCTTAATATTTCTTTCCTTGAAATCAGGCTACTCCTAACTAATATTTTCCCTTACTTAAGAAGGTGCAGCCATTTTGATATTCCCCAGAACCTTCTTGTTTCCTCCATGTATTGCTTGGGAAAAGAAAAGCAATTTCTTTTACTTCCTTAGTGAACCTTAATCTTTATGCGGATTTCTATTTGGAAGTTGCGCTCATTGTGTTTTGTCATATTGTCACTCACCATAAAAAAAGACAGAGGGATCCTTCTGTATGTAGCCTTGAAGAGGAAGAGAGAGTGGCTATAGAAGTTAATTAATTAACATAAACTGAAGTACAAAAGCTATTTCAATGTAACCATTTGTTGTTCATACCTTTCTTCATTCTTTCTGTTGGTCAACTGTTTTTGCCACAGCCTGTCTCTGCAGTTAAGAATTCTCTCCATGACCATCTTGGTGTTCCTTTGGCCCCTTGGTTAGGGCATTTGGCCTAATCATGACAAGCTGAGGAGTTGGCTTCTTCCATAGAGTGGAACAGGGACTCTTGGCTGAGAAAAGTGTGAATGTTGAAGCTGAGGACAGAGTTGGCTTATGGAACATTTTATCTTTTCTCTGAGTTTCTTGTCCCAATACATCAACAAATTTGTTTTTGCTTAAAGACTTTCCCACACAAATGTCTGCCAAGTTTAGACGACTGCTTTTTTAGATTGATCTTGGTTTTCTTGGAACAAGACCTGAGATTATATAATAAGCTCAGTTGATCTCAGTGAGAAAAAGCTGGGAGATTTTATTTCCATATACATGAGATAGGTCTGGGAACAGAAGAAAGGAAAGCCTGGAAACTAGATGGGTAAGGGTGGGAAGTGGGCGGACAGAACTAGTAGAAGGAGATTTCATTCGTGTCTGTGTTTCCCACTTGTCTTTGAGGATCTCTGGGTCACTCAGAAGTGAATCACTGAGATTTCAATGTCCAATTTTGAGATAGACTGTGGTCACACTCTCAGTTGATTTAAATTAGGCCAGTTTGCAATCCCATCAGCAGTGTAAAAGTGTTCCCTTCTCTCCACATCCATACCAGTACATGGAACTTTGGGATTTTGTGACATGGGCTATTCTTACTGGGGAACATCTATGGGAAGAAGTGTGAAGAATCCTCAAAGAACTAAAAGGAAACCTTCAATTTGATTCCATAATCCCATTACTAGGTATCTGCTGAGAAGAAAAAAATTAGTTTACCATAAGGACATTTGCACTTGACTATTGCAACTCAGTTCACAATCACCAAGATGTGAAATCAACCTAAGTACCTATCAACACATGAATGGATGAATAAACTGTGGTATATGTACACCATGGAATACTACTCAGCCATTAAAAAGATGGAGACTTTACATCTTTTGTATTTACTTGGATGGAGTTGAAACACATTCTTCTTATCACGAGAATGAAAGAGCAAGCTCCAGTGTACTCAATACTAATATGAAACCAATAGATAAACAACTATACACTCATGCAATTAAATTCACTTGATGGGGACGGATGAAGAAAGGAAGAGAGAGAGGGGACTGGTAAGCTCTCACCTAATGTGTGCAGTGTAAGGGTATACAGTACACCCTCTAGGTGAAGAACTCAGCTATAACTTGAACTTTACCTGAGAAACACAAACCATGTAACCTAATCATTTGTACCCTCATATTAATCTGAAATAAAAAGAAAATAAAAAGTAACAAATTAGGCCAACTTGTTAGAAAGGGGTCTTAGTTTTCTGATTTTTAGTTTGGGGGAGACATTTCCTGTACAGAGCTGCTCCGACGCGTACATTTATAGACTAGAGGACTTTTTTCTTCTCAGACATAAAAAAAAACACTCTATTGTGAAAATCTCCCTTGCTGGAAACTACAACTGTCTCTCTGTATCCACAGGGGATTTCTTCTAAGACCCTCATGAATACCAAAATCTGCAGATGCTCAAGTCCCTTACATACAATGGCATAGTCTTTGCATATAGCCTACACACATCCTCCTGTATATTTTAATCACCTCTAGATTACGTATAGTATCTAATACAAGAGATAAGCTATATAAATAGTTGTTATATTGTATTTTTTTATTTGTAGTTTTTCCTGAATATTTTTGATCTGCAGATGTAAAACCCATGGATGTGGAGGACCAACATACCTAAAGGAAAGAGGCTACAAAAAGGCAAGGTTCTGTTTCCATGAGGGAGGGTTTTGGTTGATTGCTGTGAGTGCCAGGCATTCCTTGAGATTAGTTTGTGGCCTTTAGCCACACAGCAATCAGATGAGAGGGACCTGGAAGACAGGAGCGTAGGAGATTTCATTGCGATTGTGAATGCTAACTGTGGCACAGGGTTTCAGGGAAGAAATTGACACCCACCATGTCCACATTCAGAAAGCAGGGTTGCCTTAGGATCTTGCCACTTCTACCAGTGGCAACCAAATATCAGGTAGCACTATTGCTATTGGAGAGGGACTCTGTAACACTGTCCTTTCCTGACTAATTTTATGACTTAAGACATAGAGTAACCAAGGTGAAGACATAGGAAACCAAGATGCCAGCTGTTAGAAGCTTAGGTGTACAGGGAAAAAGGGCATCTTAATATTAACACTTAATTCCTGGAATTAGACTGACCTACCCAGACCCATGCAGGGCTTCGCCACCACATACTAATTGCTGTAGGTGAAGCCCTGTCAAACTTCTTGCATGGAGAAGCATGTTCACCCACACATGGCTCCCAAGAGGAAGAGAAAGATAGGAAGATACTGAGGTTTGTGTGTCCAATTCCTCTCCTAGACTCATTGAATCAGGGAAGTCACTCTGTCTCCATGGTGAATAGTAAGGGCTAGGCCAAGAAACCAGAAGTACTTAGAGGAAAATATTTCCTCAGAGAAACCAAAGGAATGGGAAGATGTGTTTCTTCCTTATAGCAAGTTTTTTGGCATTGACACCAGAATTTTCATAATTAACACCATCAGTTGTAAGAACATTGTGGCCTTTTTAGGCAACTTGGAAGAACTATAAATAACAACAGAGAAGATAAATGTTTAAAGGATACTTATTTACCTCATCATTGTCAGTGTTTTCTAGCTTGAATGCCAGGAGTTGTCCCCATTATGTTAACCTATGAAAGTAATGTATGGGTGGGTTTGGGAGAAAGAGAATAAAGTTATGAAGAACAAGATAAATTCACATATAGTCACATATTATCCAATAATGGTGGTTGGTCAGTTTGAGACATTTGGGGGAACATTCACAGTTCATAAAGAGTTTAGCTTAATGGAGAAGGCAAAATCCAACCAATATAAGAGAAATAGACATTTTCCAATAAAGAATTACGTTGGAGTGAGAGTTAAATCAGAGATTTTACTAGTGAGCAGAGTTAAAAGAAAAATTTACACAGAAAGTGAATCTTGTTCTGCAAAGATGAGGAGATGGGGAATGTGGGAACAGTAGCCTGGAGGTTCTCATTGTATGATGAAAGCCCATGGAAAGGAGCGGGAGGGCTTCTCTCTGATGTCATCCAAGGTTGAACATAAAATATTATGATGTTGCTGCTGCTGTTGCTGTTGCTGTTGATGGAAGGAAGATAAATGTTGTGACAGACACCCACAAAGTTTTTGGCAAGAAATAGGATTCCATTTAGTATGATGCATTTCAAGGGAATGACCTTTAGCATCATGCAGATGTGGCATGTTTTTAGCTCATTGCTAAACTATGGGGTTTGGGATCTATGCAAGTGTGGAAGGCATCAGGTTGAAATGTAATACAGTATCTTTTGGCCAATGTAATTGACAAAGTGAAAATTGCAACAATTCCCCACATACATGTTGAAAAACAAAAATACCACCCCAAAGTACCAGGAAGTGCTTTCTTAAAAAGAAAAAAAAAAAAGCTAGGAAAAGCATTTAGACATATGATGAAGGCTACCTATATTGTTATTTCTCTTTTCATCCTGAAATCAAATGCATAATTTCTTTGATGTGATAAGAAAACTACTGTGTCCTTATTCACTAAAGCCAAAGTGACAGTGAGGGACAGAGAGAGGTTCCACACCTCCCCCTAGTTCTTAACTTCTGCTGTCACTCCTGTGAAAACCTTACCACTTGCACCTGGTTTCTTGCTTTTAGCTTCTGTTCTTCTCACTTTACCCAAATCAAATCCCCTGATAAATATTCCTACAATACTTTTCCTTTGCATCAATTGCCAATCTAAGTTTTTTTAAATGATCCTCCCTTCTCTATAAGATGAAATCAAATTCATTAATCCAATATTCACAGTGATATATAAAATGGAACTATTTTTATTAACTTCAATTCTCTTATGTCATCACACAAACTCTTCAGTAATCCAGTCTGATTTATTCATCGTTTCTCCAAACGGCTCTTTGAAATTTCCACCCACTAGGTCTTTGCTCATCCTAGTCTCCCTTATCCTTTTCCTCCCTTTAAGTCTTCTTCATAAATATAAGTTCTGCAAATACAAGTTGCACTTAGTTGGAACTTGTATTTGTGGAACTTGTATTTGCAGAACTCTTATTCTTCATGAAATTCTGTTCAAATACAGCAGTAATGTTCTATTTTTTTTAATGTCTATACTACTTGTGTGTTATTTACCATATCTCAAGTGTATTGATGATTTTATGTTTCTATTTATGCATCTTATATCTCTAAAAAAGATTCTTCCTAGATGGAGTTGAAATACATTCTTGTTAGTCAAGTATCATAAGAATGGAGAAGCAAGTATCCAATGTACTTAATACCTAATATGAAGCTAGTAGATGATCTAATAAACACCCACATAAGAGAAAAATTCAAATCAATTCAAGCTGGGGTGAAGGGGGAATGAGGGAGGGGGGAGAGAGAAAGATAGAAGGGGATGGGTGAGCTCCCACAATGTAGGGGTGTATGGCACACCTCTTGGATACTGGACACAACTACAAGAGGGACTCTATCTAACAAATGCAAACATTGTACCCTAGCTCTTTGTACCCTCACATTAATCTGAGGTTAAAAAAAAAAAAAGATTCTTGAGAGGAGAAACCTTTTTGTGTCCTTCCTATGTTTAGCGCAATTCTTCCACATTATAGACTCCAAAGATTAAGAAAATTTTCAGGAGAGGGGAAGGAGTATGCTGCCCAGGTGAGCACAGTAGCTTCCCAAGGCAGTAAAGCACTTTTAAATCAAATAATAATGAAAACTGGAGTTCAAAAATTGAGAGTTGCAGCCAAAGTTCACTGAGAGGGAACTCGCAGCCTTAAATGAATACTTTAGAAAATAAGAAAGGCTAAAAAACAATGGGAGTCTATTTTAGAAATTAGTAAAAGAATCATAAAATAAAAAACGTAGAAAGAGTGAAAGAATGCAGAAAATAAATTTAGTAAAAGAGGAAACAAAATAAAGAACTTCTAAAAAGTTAAAATTTCTTTATTTGAAAAGACTAATAAAATTGGTAAATCCATGGCAACAATGAACAAGAAAAAGAGAAAAACAGCTGATGTGGATAGCATCACTATAAATCCTATAGCCAATAAAAAGATAACAATAAGATATTACACAAATCTTTATACTAGTAAATTTGAAAATTAAGTGAAATTTGAAAATTAAATGGAAATTAAGTGATAGACGGGTAGGTTCATAAATTAAAAGAAGCCAGAAGAAAAATTGTAAAATCTTCTGTTTTATATTTATTAATTAAACTGTACTCATAGTTTATCAAGGTATAGTTCAGAATTTAAAACTATCCTGCAAAGAAAACTCTAATCCAGATGGTTTTGCTGATTAATTCTACAACATTAAAGAAGAAATCAATCTTACATAAATTCTTTTAGAGGATATAAAAAGTGTCAAAAAGATCCTACTTATTTTGTGAACCAGTATTCCAGTATAATTTTATTTTCCCTTTATTTCCTTTTATATTTTGAAATAATTTAAACTTACAGAAAAATTGTAAAACTAGCACAGAGAGTTTACATATGCTCTTCATTTAGCTTTACCTAAAGTTGATAATATGCAAAACCATGGTACAATCATTAAAACAAGTAGATTAAGTAGATTAACATTGGATACGCCTGTATTTTTTTAATTTTTCTTTTTTTTTTTTTTTTTGAGACAGAGTCTCACTATGTCGCCCTGGATAGAGTGCTGTGGCATCACAGCTCACAGCAACCTCCAACTCTTGGGCTTGAGTGATTGTCTTGCCTCCGCCTTCCAAGTAGCTGGGATGACAGGTGCCCGCCACACCGCCTTTTTTGGTTGTAGTTGTCATCGGTGCTTAGCAGGCCTGGGCCATGCTCGAAACTGCCACCTTCGGTGTATGTGGCCGAGCTACGGGCACTGAGCCTGGGCACTCCTGTTAATGAAGCCACAGCCCTTGTTAGAATTTTACCTTTTTTTGTTTTTTTTTTTTTTGCAGTTTTTGGCCGGGGTTGGGTTTGAACCCACCACTTCCAGCATATGGGGCCAGCACTGTACTCATTGAGCCACAGGCACCGCCCAGAATTTTACCAGTTTTACCTTTAAATGTTGAATGCTCTTTTCCAATTCTGGGATCTAATCCAGGATCTCAATTGCATTTACTTTTGTATACCCTTAAACTCATCTCAATTGCATTTACTTTTTGTATCTCCTTAAACTCATCCATTGGCAGTTCTTCGGTGTTTTTCTTGTCATTTATAAACTTGATGCTTTTGACGATTAGAGGTCAGTTATTTTGTAAGATCTTTCAATTTGATTTGTCTCATGTTTGCCGTAATTGGACTGAGGTTGTGCATTTTTGGCAAGAATGTATCACAGATGTGATATTGCATCATATTGGGTATTGTGTGATGTTGATATATGTTATTACTGGCGATGGTAACCTTGATCACTTGGTTCCGGTGGTGTCTCCTAGGTTTCACCACCATAAAAAATACCTACTTTTCCATTTGTTGTTGGTAGATACCTTGGCAGGAGACACTTTGAAATAATAAAAAAAATCCTGATTCTCCTCAAAAATTTTCCCATTGGTGAAATGATGTTTAAAAAGTCAACACAGAACAATACAAACTATAATTGAGAAAATTAAGGGACTGCATTGAAAGACTCATTTTAAAGATGCCAGTTATTTTTCAATTGTTCTATAAATACAGTCTCATTCAGAATTCCTTACAGATTTTATTTGTTGGAAATTGATGTTAATTTTCAAATTTAGATGAAAAAACAAAGGCTGAGAATAGCCAGGTTAGCCTTGAAGAAAAATAAGGTAGCAGAACTTGTTCCACTGGATATAAAGATATATTTTGTAAAACTAGAATAATTTATACAATGTGATAATGGTGCCATGAGAGATAAATAAATGGAACTTTATTCTTTGGGACAGATTTATTCATTTGTGACTTAATTTTTGACAAAGATAATCTTTTCAATGAATGGTGCTGGATCGATTTTGAGAATTTAGAATAAATAAAACTGCACCCCTGCCTCATATTAGACTTGAAAATTTTTTACAGCTAACTTGTAAATCTGTATATGAAAAGCAAAACAATAAAGCTTCCAAGAGATAACATAGGACCATCTCTTCATGTCCTTGGGGGTAGAAGAAGATTGATAAGGACAGAATACGAAGGAAAAGATCCATAAATTGGCTCACTATAAAATGAAGAACTTCTGTTCATCTGAAGACCCCCCACCCCAAAGAATGTAAAAGTAAGTCACAGAATAGGATAAAGTATTTGCAATGCATACACAACAGGTGGGAGTGTAAATTGGTGTAAATACTTTAGGAAATGGTTTAGTATTTTCTCTTAAAACACATGAACTACCCTAGGGCCCAGCAATTCCTTGCTTAGTTATATACTCAATGGAAATATTGGCCATATGCACTTAAAGTACTAATAGGCAGAAAAATGCTCATAGCAGACTTATTAACAGTCAACGCTAAAATAGATAAATCAATTGTGGTCTATTTAGGTGATGTGTGAATGGCAGGAAAAGGAACAAGCCTCAGCTGCATACAACAACGTGGATGGACTTCACAGACTCCCGTTGAATGGGTTCCAGACCTGGTATCTGTATTTTTCTCTCACTGCCTCCAGCCTTGATGATGCTAGTGACCTGCAGTTGTTACTGGCACTCTTTGCCAGGGAGCCATACGTGCATCTGGCCTGGGATTGGGAGAAGCTGAAGGAAGAGGTTTGGTGGGAGCTGGAGAGGCTTAGGCCTGGCTGCTGTTGCATGCCAACAAGGGGAAGCCCAAGATCAGTGTCAAGGTGGAGGGGCTGGAACTGCACCTGGTGCCCATCAGTGACCTTCGCAGTTGACTGGGCTACGGTTTTATTCCCACCTACAAAATCTTGAGCGTTATCTCTCTTGTGAGCAACCCTAACTGGAATCATATTGGGAATTCCGGGATTCTGTTATACCTGGGCTAACTGGACACAGTACAAGAGTGGCTTGCCTTTGTGGGAGAGGGCAAGAGAGAAACGGCCGGGCGAGGGGGAGGTATCTGGCATGACGACAATGTTCTATTTCTTTGCCTGAGTGGGTACATGAGGTATACTTTGTGAAAATTCATTTGATGAAACATTTAGGTTTCATACCTTTTTCTTTACTCATATACCTTCATAAACACACACACTTGAAAAAAAAAGAGTATAAGCTTTAAAGTCAAAAGGCATAACTTTAGTTATTGCTCCTACCAATTTCTAGGATTGTGTCATTTGGGGCAAATTGTGTAATTTCATTATTATTAATTTGGGGATAATAATACTTTCTGTCTCATAGGTTTTGTGAGTATATTTGTTAAGTGCCACACACAGTGCAAATATAATTCTGTCATCTAAAAGTTGGTTTTTAATGTTGTTCTGAACATATTATCAATTATGTGACCAGGCACTTTACAATATACTTACGATATATTTTATAATATACATAAGTATTATATAATGATATACGGTAACAATCATAGCTAACTTTTTGAGCACTTCTAGGCACTGTTATAAGCAATTTTTCATTTATTTACTCATTGAAACTTCATAAGAACCCCTTGAAGTGGATTCTATTATTACCTTTATCAAAGAGATGAACAAGAGGTTAAATAACTGTCCCAAGGTCACGCAACTTGTAAGTGGTGCGGCCAAGGCTTGAAACTCAGAGTGCTCATGCGTAGGTAGTAGGGTGTAAGTGGGTGGATATGCTCATGTAAGCAATGCCTGTTAGTCAGCGCTGCTTTGGTTGGACTCAGACAAACCCAACTTCAGCTATTAGCCTAGTCATAGTGGGTAATTCAGAAGATTAATTGGATATTTCATGTAACTATGAGAAAGACAAAGATACAGTGAGGCCTAAGGTCCAGTGGAACCAAGACATCAAAGCCCCTAGGCCTCTTTGTCACATGTCTTTTTCTGTTTGTCTCCATTGCTGCCTGAATCCTGTCTACTACAAATAAGCTTTTTCCACACAGCAGGAGTCATAGCAGGCACCCAGCAGCTTCTGGGTCTTGCATCCTGTTTTCCTAATCCCCCAGAGAGGCTGCTTCTCTTCCCTCAGTTCTAGGATAAAAACTTTGGGTCAGGTCTGATTAGTTCATTTGGGTTGGCCAGCAATCTATGCCTCTGACTAGAGGAGCAGAATTTTATAAATAGACATAGTCTGTATATGGGACCATTCCC
This sequence comes from Perodicticus potto, assembly GCA_963574655.1. Lineage (NCBI taxonomy): Eukaryota > Metazoa > Chordata > Mammalia > Primates > Lorisidae > Perodicticus > Perodicticus potto. Next base: position 10,607 of record CAUYRH010005907.1, read on the forward strand.
AGCAGAGGAGGAAGCCATCATGAGTTAGGGCCGCAAGAACTGGTGTCTATAGTGCCTGATGTAGAAAATAAGGTCAGTAACAAGATGCATAGGTTACTGTGCTATAAAACATCTATCTGTGGGGGAAAAGATGTCATTCTTTATCATTAAAAGACTTTCATTTTAATGATATTTCCTGGTAGACAAATATCTGAGAATCAACCAGATCAAGGATGAAAGACAGACTGTAGCTTTATCACTTTGCTGAATCATATTCTAATGTAGGATATCTAATAAGTAAAGGAAAAGAATAGATACCAAGGAGTCAACAATCACTCTAGAAAATAGGTTTTGAAAATAAATGTACCCATACATTGCAAAATGTCTTCCTTTTCAATTACTCATACTGCATAACATCTCTGAAAATTAAGGCAGGTAGGATAACAACTTGTAACCATACTCAGACACTTTGCCAAGTGATTTTGCAAAATGACTTAGGGAGCTTATAAAAATTGATCTTTAAGGTGAAGAATTTATTTTTTTATCTGTTTAAAATACCAGTTTCCTGAAAATTTAAGTTCCAACAAGAAAAAAATGTAGTTTGGGTTGTGGGTCAAGTTTGGGGTATCTGATGAATGAAAAGAGAATGATGTCACAGTGAAGCATACTTAATTCAGGAAAAAAGTGCCTCATTTCCCAGAATATTTGCTAGGGAGAGGTGAAAGCAAAGAGGGAACTACCCACATAAAACCCTTCTGGCTTACACTTGATATTCTATTACCATGCCTAAAAGATGATTTATAACAATGACATTTAATGTCAGAAATGTATTTGTAATCAACTTTTGTTGAATCAAGACAAATAGAGAAATGCATGTAACTTAAAAATTATTCCTATTTACTTTGGAATCTGGTCTGTAGTTTCATACAAATGTTAGTATGCCGTGTGTGTTATTGTACATTTTCTTAAAGTTAAAATCTATCTGGGAGATCCATTTATATCAGTACATAGAAACTACTTCATTCTTTTTGATGGCTGAAGACTATTTAAAAATATTTGAGTATGGCTCGGTGTCCATAGCTCAGTGAGTAGGGCGCTGGCTGAAGCTGGTGGAGCCCAGCCCGGACCTGCTAAACAACAATGACAACTGCAGCCAAAAAAAAAAAAAAAAAATAGCTGGGCGTTGTGGTGGGCACCTGTAGTCCCAGCTACTTGGGAGGTTGAGGCAAGAGAATCACGTAAGCCCAAGAGTTTGAGGTTGCTGTGAGCTGTGATGCCACAGCTCTTTACCCAGGGTGACAGTGAGACTCTGTCTTAAAAAAAATTTTTTTTTGAATACATGAATTATCATAATTAATCAGAGACCTATAGGGCATTTTTTAATGTTTAATCTTTTGCTATAACAGATACTATATGAATATTCCTCTACACATTCTATTTTGCCCATATATAATTTTGTGGCATAAATTTGTAGAAATAGAATTGCTTTATCAACGAGTATGTGCATTTTCAGTTTTAGTAATTTCCTCTCTATAGAGATTTTATCAATTAATATCTACTCTAGTATTGTGTCCTCATACCTTGGTTAACATACTGTGTTATCAGATTTGTTTATCATTGTGAATTTACTATGTTAAAAAAATTTTCAGGGTGATTTTTCACATATTTATATTTACTTATGGATGAGGGTGAACATATTTTCATATGTTTCAGAGCCATTTGAATTTCTTTCCTATGAACTATTCATATGTAAATTTTGTCTAATTTTCTGTTGGGTTCTTTTTTATTGATTTGTAGGAACTCTTTATATATTAATGATATTAACCTTATGTAATGAAATGAGATAAAATTTTAAAATTTTGTTTATGGTGCTGTGTTACCATGCATATTTTAAAACTTTTATGTAGTTTTCAGTTGTCATCTGGTTATCTAAATGATAAGTAGTGAATGAGCAATCTTTTGTCAATGGTAAGGCACAGCATTTATTGTACACATAAATAATTCTGTATGTTTATTGTAGTTTGTTGCCAGACTTTCTATATTTTAATGATATTTTCTATTATATTCCATTGCTTTGTCTATACATGAATCAGAATTATGCTTTGGGAATCAGAATAATGTCCCTTCCACCAAGGTGTTCAATTTTAAACTCTGGTACCCATAATTATGTGATAGATGTGATTACATTTGAAAATTTGAGATGGGGAATGAGTCCTTAAAATCAGAGAAAATTTTCTTCCTATGATGAGAGGGAGAGGAAAACATGACTACAGAAAAATTTCAGAGAAATGCATCATGATTGCCTTCGAAGATTGAGGCATGGGGTCCTGAGGCACAGAAAGCAACGACCTCTAGGAAGTGGAGGAGGCAAAGAAACAGATTCTCCTCTAGAGACTGTAGAAAGGAATGCAGCGCTGTCCACACCTTGGTTTTAGCTCAGTGAGGTCCACTTCAGACTTCTGACCTCCAAAACTATAAGATAATAAATTTGTGTTGTTTGAGTTTATGTTAAGTTGTTGCAGAAGAAATAGGAGAATAATACATTTGCCATTTTAATAAGTTTTAATTTCAGGCACAGCTAGTTTATCTTTTCCACATACTTCTTTTTCCTCTGAATTGCTCTGGCTATTCTTATTTATTTTTCCATGAGAGTCTTAGAATAGGATAGGAGCTTACTTAGCCATCTTCTCCCCCTTCCCATAAAAAAACCTGTCGGTGTTTTTAATTGGGATTTTATTGAATTTATGTATAATGTTAACTTGAGGGAATACTCTCTTTAAGATTTTGCATATTCTAGTCCAGAAACATGGTGTTCCCTTTCTTTTGTTCAGGTTTCTTCCTTTATTCCTTTCCTTTTCTTTCTTTTGGGGTGGTTGTTGTTGGTGGTGTTTGTTTTTGTCTTTTCCTTCAATAGTTTGTAAGCATCTTATGTAGATATTACAACTTTTCTTTTAAAGATTATTTCTAGATTTTTTTGTTATTTAATTGTGCTTTTTTTCTTTAAATATATCTTTCAGTGAGTTTTGTTTGTATGTATGAAGACTAATGATTTTTGTGTTGATTTTACATGTATACCCATCTTAGGAATTATTGTTTGAAATGAGTTTTCAGTTGATTCTTTTTTAAGAAAATAATCACAACACCTGAAAGTGAGGTAATTTTGCCTCTTTTTTAAAATTTTTTATTTCTAATATAATAGGTTTCTTTTCCTTCAAAACTATGTTACAAGTGTTAAAAGTGTGCCTCCTATTCTTCTTCCTAAATTGAATGGGGGGCGGTGATTTTGTTTCCCAAGTACGATAGCAACTTTTCAATCAACACAGATATATCTTTTCATGTTAAGGAAACTGCGTTTTCTGTACCTGTAATCCTAGTACTCTGGGAGGCATAGGTGGGTGGATTGCTTGAGCTCAGTAGTTTGAAACTAGCCTGAACAATAAAGAGATCCTATTTCTACTAAAAATAAAAAAAGGAAAACTAGCTGGGGGTCTGGCAGGCGCCAGTAGTCCCAGGTACTCGGGAGGCTGAGGCAAGAGGATCACTTAATTCCAGGAGTTTGAGCTTGCTGGGAGCTATGCTGATGCCAGGCACTCTACCCAGGGTGACAGAGTGAAACTCTGACTAAAAAGAAAAAAAAGAAATTGACTTTTTTGAAGGAAATGACCCTCTCTGCATAAAATATGATTTCTCTTTTCTCCTGAAAGCACAGGTAGATAGACTATATATCTTAGCCTCATCTACAGTTAGGTTTGTCTAGGTTGCTAAATTCTCTACAAGCAAAAGTGACATGAGTTAATGTTCATGTTTAGTCCCTAAAAACCCCTTTAACATTTCCTCCAAACTCTGCTTCCGTCTGGCTGGCCGGATGCAGGCAATGGTGAGGTCCTATGGGGTTGCAGAATCACAAGATGGAGGGTCTTTTACTCATGATGTGGAGAGCTGTTGGTGACGTCTACCCTATATTACTATGTGGATTGTAAGTAAGCTTTTATTATTATACAGCCATTGCCATTTGAGTACCCTTGGTTTAGATTATCTTAACAAGTAAACCTTCTGTTTCTATTTTGCTGAAAGGTTTTATTTCAATCAACAATGAGTGCTAAATTATATCAAATTGCTTTTCAGTATACAGGAAGATGATAAATTTTTTTCTTTATTGTATGAATATGGTAGTTTATATTGTTAATATAAAAATCCTACTTTCATTTCTGGAATACTTCTTGGTTGTCTATGGCATACCGTTATTCTTTTTATATACTATGGATTCTGCTTACTAAAATTTCCTTTGAATTATTGCTTTGATACTTATAAATGAGATCAGTTACTAATTTTTTATTATTGTTCTTTTCAGGTTATAATATTACTGATTTCATAAAATGAACCTGAAATGTTGCTTTCTGTGATAGGTACCCTCTGAGATGGCACAAATTCCTGGTATACTTGCTTTTGTGGGCTAGACTTACTTGTTTCTATTGAATAGGACATGGTAGACTGATGGGATGTCCTTTTCAATATTAAGTTATTCAAAGACTGGCTTCTAACTGGCATGCTGTCTTCTGCTTTCTTTCAGATTGTGTATATTGGGGGAAACAGCTGTTATGTCATGAGGCATTTTTTGTCGAGAAGAAGCAAACTCAAATGAGTTTGAAAGGAGATCTTCTGAGGCTCACTAAAAGCCATGTGAACAGGCTTGTAAGTAGATATTACCTAACCAGTTGAACGTCAAGGTGACTGCATCCTCTACCAACATCTCTAGGCGTCCTCAAACTTTTTAAACAGGGGGCCAATTCTCTGTCCCTCAGACCTTTGGAGAGCCGGACTATAGTTTAAAAAAAAAAAACTATGAACAAATTCCTATGCACACTGCACATATCTTATTTTGAAGTAAAAAACAAAATGGGAACAAATACAATTCACACCAACGCATGTGGCCTGCGGGCTGTAGTTTGAGGACCCCTGAGACTATAGCCTGCTGAGAAATGGATCCAAAACCATCCAGCTCAACTACTCTGGAAGTTTGTTGTGATTTGTTATGCAATAATAGATAACTAATACGCTTTCTTTTCATATATTCTGGATAAATTTAATAACACAGGAGTTACCTTTCTAAAAAAAAATTCTGGCTAAAATATCCTACAAAAATTTTTAATGTGATAACATTTTTATGACTTTAGTTTTAGACTAGTAATTCTTATCGATTAATTGGTTTAGTTTTGCAATATATTCTGACAGAGTTAGAACTAAAAGTTATCTTTTGTGTTACCTGTATTTATGACAGATCCTTTAATATAACTGAACTTTCTCCTTCTTATCCCATTCTTCTTAGTTTTTCCTAATGTTACCTTAGGCTTTAGATAAAACTAATTAATATTAAGTTTACATGTACACTACATTTAGATTTAAAAATTTAGCATCTGCTTTCAGTTTTTTAAAACTTTCCCTCAAGTTCTTTTATTATTTTAATAGTGGAGACTTTTGAACACATGCAAAAGTAGACAGCATATCATTATATATAAATAGTATAATCAACTCCCATATTTATTATTCTTAGCCCCAACAACCATGAATCTATGACCCTTCCATACTCCTCCACTCCTCATATCATTTGGAAGAAAATTCTAGATATTATATTTCCTTCATAAATATTTCAATATGATCCCTAAAATATCAGAACTTCAAAAACCCATGCAACTAAAAGTAATTTCTTAATGTTATCAAACACTGAATACATGTATTTAAATTTCTGATTATCTCATAAAAGTCATTTTTTTGCTATTTCTATAATTTTGTCAATTCAAGAATATTATATGAAGGAAATTATACAGTATATAGATTTTGGGGATTAGCTTTTTTCTTTTTCCAACCACGTAATTCCTTTGGGATTCATCCAACTTGTGTGTATCACTATTTTTTTTTTTTTAATTTGCTAAGTAGTCCTGGTGAGGATGTCCACAGTTTGTGGAACCATTTACTAATTAGAGGTCAGCTGGATTATTTTCAGGTTTTGGCCATTACAAATAAAGTTCCTATGAATATTTATGTATAGATTTTTATGTAAACACAAGTTTTCATTTCTATGGGATAAATGCCAAAGAGCACACCTGCTGGGCTCTGTGGTCACTGTGTAGTTATTCAACGTTACCTTTTAATTAATATATTTGCATCTTTTACATTTAGGGCAATTATTAATACATTAAGATTAAATTCTGCCATTTGTTACCTGTTTTCTGTTTATTTCCTTGTTTCTTATTTCTTTCTCTTTACTTGCCTTTCCTTAATATGGATTACTTGCACATTTTTTAGGATTCCATTGTAATTTATTTATAGTATTTTTGAGTTTATTTCTTTGTTTCGTTTCTTAGCACTCTGGGTATTGCAATGTACATATGTAACATCACATTCTACCACTTTGGGTAAAGTGCGGAAATCTTATTTTCATTTAAGTACCTTTATCTTTCTCATTTTAAAATGTCTTTTTAAGTGTGATATAGTATTGTCATTTTTTTCAATTATCAAATAACATTTTCAAAACTCATGAGAAGATACAGTATTGTATGCATCCGTATTTCTTCTCTCTCCCTTGCTCTTTCTTCCTTTCTGATGCCCCAAGTTTCCTTCTTTTATTGTTTCTTTTCTGTTTGAAGAACACTCTTTAGCCATTCTTTGAGGATAGGTTTGCTAATAACAAATTTTATTAGTTTGTCTTCATGTGACAATATCTTTATTTCCGCTTCACTTCCTTCTGACTGCTATGGTTTAGATGAGAAATCCAGTGATTCAAATGTATATTTTCCCTGTACGTAAGACATATTTACTTTCTGGATGCTTTTAAGATTATTTTTGTCTTTAATTTTTAAATGTTTAATTATAATGTATCATGATGTGGATTTATTCTCAAGCCCCTGGAAACTACACTTTTTTTTCTTGTTGGAAACTACATTTCCACATGCAGATTCCAGATAAAAGTAGTTTCTGGTTGCTTGAACATTACTACTAAAAATAGGCCTAATTCTATACCCTGTACTATATATACCATACCATGAACTCTGTATTGACTTGTTATTAATATTGAAATACACTGATTAAAAACCAGTTAAGATAAAGACAAACTTCACTTACTGTAGCACAGTTTTACCTATTATACATGTAAAACAGCTTTGTAAATGCAGTTCAATTTTAGTTAAATGACAGTCAACACACTTTACAACTTCACTATCATGTGTTTTTACTTCAAGTACCACACATTAACACTTAAAACTGTTATAGAGAGAACATATGGGAACTGTAGGAGTGATCCACGAAGCGCCAGCGTGGCACACCAGGCTTAATTAATTAATTAAATAGTCACATACCAACAGGGGTCAGGGAAAGTTTGTTTTTTTATGTCCCTGACTTCCTTCCCATTGGTTCAAGACTTTAAACTGTGGTTTGTTGGGGGGAGGTGGATGGGGGTCACAGGTCACTTGTGGATTGCTTGAGTTTCAAATAATGAGGAGCTTACCTCTTATCTATTGTCGCACAGAAGAAATATTAGACTACCTTTTCTCTTCTCTTTGAATTTTTATAGTAATTCTTCATTAGCATAGTTAAAAAGGGGGGGGTCTAGGCTTTATTCATTATTTTTTGCCTGAAGTATGATGAATCTTTAAAAAAGACAAGTCATAAAACTGTTCTTGTGCTAACTCTTGGATTATCACTTCATCCACTTATTTAGTAACTATTTATTAAGTACCTACTATGTGTTAGGACCTGTGCTGGGTGCTCAGGATATTGCAGTGAACATGTAATATGACTTTTTAATTTAAAAAATATTTTTAACAGTTTTGGGGGAGTATAATTTACGTACCATAAAATTCACCCATTTTAAACATAAAACTTGATTTTTGGTAAATTTGAAGAATTTTGCAACCATTACCACAATCCAGTGATAGAACATTTATGTCACCCCAAATATACGCTCGTGTCCATTTACAGTCACACCCTATTTCACACATTTTCAACTCTAGAAAGCCATGGTTCTCATTTCTGTCTCCACTGATTTGCCGTTCCTAAATATTTTTTATAAAAGGAATCATATAATATGTGATATTTTGCATCTTATTTCTTTCACTTACCATAGTGTTTCTCAGCTTCATCTGTGTTTCTTCCATGTTGTAGCATACGACAATACTTAGTTCCTTTTCTTCACATCTTTGCCTACACTTGTTACTATCTGTTTCTTTTTTATTACAGCCAATCTAGTAAGTGGGAAGTGGCCAGGGTAATCCTGGCCTCATAGAAGAAGGTGGGAAGTATTTCCTTCTCCTCCATTTTCTGAGAGTTTGTGAAGGATTGGTATTTTTATTCTTTAAGTTTTTGATTGAATTTACCAGTGATGCCATCTGGGCCTGGGCATTTCTTTGTGTAAAGATTTTAATTACTAATTCAGTTTTTTGACTGTTTATAGATCTAATTAGATGTTCTATTTGTTTTCTTGAATCAGTTTTAATAAATTTTCTCTTCTAGGATTTGTTTGTTACATCTGAGTTGCCCAATTTATTAGTGTGAAGTTGTTTGTAGTTGTTTCCTTACAACACTTCTATTTTAAGGGTAATACTGATGTCCCCTTTTCCACTACTGTTCTGGATAATTTGTGTCTTTTGTCTTTTTCTCTTGGTCATTGTAGCTAAAGGTTTGTCATTCTTGTTATTTCAACAGAATTGACATTCCAGACCACCAGGAGTATGCAAAAGCTTACTAAGGCCCATTCTAGCTTCTGTTTCGGGAGTTTCCCTGTTGCATTTCTGGTTAGTCTCCTAGTCTATGGCTTTCTCCAGCCAGTATTGTGACCTCTCGCTGGCTGCCAAGTTGGCCTTCGGTGAATACTTAACACAGAGATAACTGCCGTTTTTATCAATGCCCCAGCTCCGATTAAGGAGGAGATTGGGAGCTGCACCAGGTTTTTACCTTGGTCGTCCAATAGTTTTTCTTCAATAAATGCATCTCAGTTTGTTGTGTGCCCTTTGACATTTTCTAGAGTTCTACTGTCATGTTATTGACAATTTTGTCCAGCTTTATCATTGCTTTTTGCAGGGGTGGAGATTTACCAAGCTTTTAACATAGCCATTCTGGAAGTGAAGATACAATTTCTATGGACTTCATGATCTGGTATGAAAGACTTTCTATTCCATCTATTCCCCCCCCCCCTTTTTTTTTTGAGACAGAGCCTCAAGCTATCGCCCTGGGTAGAGTGTCATTGTGTCACAGCTTACAGCAACCTCTAAGTCTTGGGCTTAAGCAATTCTCTTGCCTCAGCCTCCTGAGTAGCTAGGACTACAGGCACTCGCCACAATGCCCTGCTATTTTCTTGTTGAAGTTGTCATTGTTGTTTAGCTGGCCCTGGCCATGTTCGGGCCAAGGTGTGTGTGGCCGGCGCCATAACCTCCCAAGTAGCTGGGACTATAGGCATTCACCACAATGTCCAGCTGATTTTAGGTTATAGTTGTCATTGTTTGGCAGGCCCGGGCTGGATTTGAACCTGCCAGTTCTGGTGTATGTGGCTGGCACCTTAGCCGCTTGAGCTACAGGTGCACCCTATTCCATCTGTTCTTATTCCAGCTTTGAAAATGCCAATGGAATGTATTTTAGATCTCTCCTCCTTACTTTCCATTGTTTCATCTGGTGTAATTTTCTTCTCTTTGTCATTTTCTTTTCATTCTAAGAGAACGTCTGACAAATCACATTACAGGTTTGATTTCTAGTTTTTAATTCCTCCAAGCATGGTTTTATTTCTGTTGATTCTTTTTGAAACTTTTTTCCTTGAAGTGGCTCTTTTTTCCTCTTCATCTTACTTTCTTCTCATTCCACTGCTTGTTTGATTTTTGCTACTTTTTCTATTAAGGCCCTTCTCTTTTTATTATTTTCTGCTCCTGGTTTATGGTGATAGTTCCTTCTTGTTCTCTACTGAGGATACCAAACAACTTTAAACAGTTATTTTTTTTCTCATCCTGTAGCATGTAATTTTCAAATGACTCTTTTGGCCTTAGAGTCTTTCTTCATGGTGCTTCTTTCATGCCACTGCCCTTAATACTTTCCACAGACCCTCTATTGGTTTTGTTCTTTATTCATCTCTTAATCAGAGGAGACCAATAAGAGGTCCTTTTTTTTTTTTTTTTTTTTTTTTTTTTTTAGGAATGAAATGCGTGGACTTTCCTGTCTCCAACCTCTATGTACCATGTGGTAATCATACTTCTTTATTTGATCCATCACTGAGAGGGCATCTTTTTAGAAGATTACTGTTCAAATCTCCAGTTTTAAGCTGGCTTTCATTTTTAGCAATTTTACTTTATTCAGATGACATTTTTTTCCCCATTCTAGTTATTTGCTTCCTTGATACTCTGGTGGTGTTTAGTAAAACCCATAGTTTCTGCAGTAAAAAGCTATAGTTTTTTTTCCTGTCTTGTCCTTGGTTGAAAGCATAGAAATGCTAATTTTCTACCTACTTATTACACAAAATTTTCCCTGAAAGCTGTGTTCTCTAAATGGATAAAAGAAGATTGGCAGGAGAAAGAGATATAGAATATTTCTCTTCCTGCCTCAGAAATATGGATTTTTATCATAAACAAATAATGGTAGGATTTTTCAAGGTCATGATGTATTTGAACCCTGAATCATGGGGCAAAAAGTGGGAAAAATATGGCAGGTATATTTTGCCTTTTTGTTTGTTTGTTTTGAGTTGAACTTTATTTCATGAACTATCTGGGTTTATTTTTGTTTAATAAGGTTTGTTTGATGGAGGATGGGCCAGTGTCCTGATTCCAAGTTCACTGTTTTTCTGTCCCTTATGTTGTTGTCATGGTGGAGGGACCCAACATTTTACTGCCAGGGAACTTATATATTCTTTCTTCTTTTGGATGCTGGGCTTTAAAATATTTTTCTCCTATTAACCTACAGTTTCAAGGAATAATTAATTTCCACAAATTCATCAAAAAATATGTGATGCCAACTTAAACTTCTGATAATTTATGAGATAATCAGGGTTATTTAAAGAGTTGATCAACTTTAAAACCAAAGAAGGCAGACTATCACCCATCACAGACTCTGTAGGAAAGACTATAGTGGGCTAACATGTGAAATTTCTATAGGCCTTTAGAAACATTGATACTCAATCCACATATCCCATTTTTAACTCTGCGAAGGCCTAGGAGTCTGGAGACCTCATGGCTGGGATTTCCTGTATCCTCGATGATCCAAAGTGGCAGAACTTGGGCAGAAGCTGGGATTGTCAGCAGGGAGAGACAGCAGGCTACCACTGTGGTGTTCTCTTTATGCCTTAAGCAAGGTGAACACAACACAGGGCATAGTAGTCAGTCTGACAGATTATTGCAGATTATCCACTAACTGTGAAGGGTAACATGACTTTTTTCAGTTTAACATTTACCTTTATACATATATTCTCAAATATATATGTGTGTGTGTGTGTGCACATATGCACTCACACACAAGCCTCTGAATTAGTTTCAGTATAGCTTACATCAGTGACGAGGTACTCACTGAGTGCCTTCAATAAAAAAGTCATTGGACGTCATGAGATAACATCGAACAGACTCCAGACAGCCTCTTATCTTAGGTATACAATAGTGTAGCATAACTCAAGCCTAGAGGAGAAGTTAAAGCCTTAGGTAATAGTAGCAACAGTAGCATGTTAGCAGAGTAATAACTCTCCTGGAGGATAACCCAAGATGGGTTTTATTGAATTCAGTTTATTTAACTGGCATAACACCAGATAGGTATCGCATTTACAAGAAGGTGCTAGCAAAAGGGCAGGTTATCACAAGCACATTTAGAAGATAAGCAAATAGAAGCCTGAAAAAAATCAGAGATCAGGAAGGGAGCAGATGTGGTTCTTGGTACAACTTCTTGACTTGGATAGGCCTATATCTCATCTAACTAAGAAAAGAATAATTGCCTTCTCAGATATCTGCTGGGATAATGGTGTGGGAGCGCTCTTAGGAGCCTGCTGTGCTATTCTTACTGACAAGCTTTCTTTATGTCCTATTGAAGTTCGCCTTTCTATAATTTAAGCATGTTTTGTTTCTATGCCCTTTGGAAAATTAAAACAATTATTCAACATTTCTTCAGACTAATTCTTTCGAAAAAAGTGACAATATCTGTTGTCTCTTAGTTTCTTCAGTTTGCTACACCAATTAACCAACTACAACTCCTTGAATTGATGGTATTGCTTTTCCTCTTTATTTTTCTGCTTTCTTGCCTTCCTTTCTTCACTCCCCCCACCCAAGGCTCCCCCCCCTTCTCTCTTCTTTTCAAAAGTAAATCTGACAGACATTTACTTGGTTATTTCTATGGCTCTTCTCTGGCATAAAGAATACCTCTAGGACTGATATCGCTAAGTAGAATGATCGAGTGAGGGTTTCTACTCCTCATATGATTGATCTGATCTCGCAGACAAAGCTCGCTTAAGACCACAGATTCAGGAGTTACTCCCGGGAGCAAAGTGTCAGGAGATAGGCATACCTTGGAGATACCACAAGCTTCACAACAAGGTAAGTCACACACAGTTTTTGGTTCCCCAGTGCATTTAAAATTTATGTTTACACTATACCCTAGTCTGTTAGGTATGTCATAACATTTTACCTACTAAAAAGCACATACATTAAGTTAAAAATACTTTATCACTAAAAAATGCCTTCAGCAAGGCACAGTCTTTTTGCTGGAGGAGAGTCTAGCCTCTGTGGTGTTGATGCTGCTGACTAATCAGTGTAGTGGTGACTGACAATTGGGGTGGCTGTAGCAATTTCTTAAAATAGGACAGCAATGAAGTTTGCAACATTGATTGATTTTTTTTCTCCCATGCAAGATTTCTCTGTAGCATGCGACGCTGTTTGATAGAATTTTATGCATAGTATAGTTTCTTTCAAAGTTGGAGTCAACCCTCTTAAACCCTGTCACTCCTGTATCAACTGAGTTTTTGTAATATTTTAAATCCTTTGCTGTCATTTCAATGATATTTATGGCACCTTCACCAGGAGTAGATTCTGACTCAAGAAACCATACTCTTTGCTTATCCATAAGAAATAACTCCTCATAAAATTCTCCTGAGATTTTAGACCAATTTCACTAATGAATATTGATGCAAAAATTCTCAAAAAAATCTTGGCCAATAGATTACAACTTATCATCAAAAAAGTTGTACATCATGATCAAGTAGGTTTCATCCCAGGGATGCAGGGTTGGTTTAATAGTCGAAAGTCCATAAACATTATTCACCGTATCAACAGAAGCAAAACGAAGGATTATATGATCCTCTCAATAGATGCAGAAAAAGCATTTGATAAAATCCAGCACCCTTTTCTAATTAGAAAACTGAGGAGTATAGGTATAGGTGGCACAGTTCTTAAACTGATAGAGGCTATCTATGACAAACCCACAGCTAATATCTTGCCACCCTATTCAATGCTTTATTTTGTAATTTTTACATTACAAATTCATATTACTGTGTTCTTAACAAACTCTTCTTAAAGAGTATGAAATTTCACATCATGTGGATTTGAAACATTTACTATATCATTTCCTTTCCTGTCATTGAGATTGGTTTCATTAAATTTTAACAAAAGTTAAAATGAAAATGGTGGTGTATTTTTGATAAATTATTTAATATTATTTTATTGTGATACATTCCCAGAAGACTGTCAGTTCAAAAATAAGACCATATTAAAATATTGTTAGGCATTGCCAATTTTATGTCTGTGTGCATTATACTTCATTCAGATATTAGTGGAATATCTCTTTGGTTGTCTGTGTGACAATAAACACTGAATTGTCTCCTTAAATAAGTGTTTACTAATTTAATAGTGGCATCATACCTCACCATTCTGCATTATTATTATTATCATTTTTTTAACTCTTGAGATGAAACATTAACCAATGTTCATTAGGTCCGAGTGAAATATATGTCTAAATGACCTACTTATCTATATATTTTCCTCATTAATCTGTTAAGTTCTGAGTATTGCTTGTTTCTGTTATCTGTGTCTCTACATGCGGGATAAATCTTTATCACACGTAATTGCACAAGCTGCATCCATGTGATTAATTGACTTGTTTGTATGGATAACAATTTTCATACATGTTTTGGTGATCTAGTCATTCTTTTTATGGTTTATAGTCTGTAGTATTTTAAGGCACTTCCACCTTTTAACAACAATATATCAAAAGGTTAGACAATTGAGCAGCTAGGTGTTCTATGGAATCAGAAAACACCTTGAATTGCCAATGCAGTCATATGTAGTAAGAACAGCACAGGAGGCAACACTTTCCAGACTTGAAGCTAAATAATAATGCAATGGTGTATATACTATTAGTATTTTCTTTTGAGACAGAGTCTCACTATGTTGCCCTTAGTAGAGTACTGTGGCGTCACAGCTCATGGCAACATCCAAATCTTGGGATTAAAAGATTCCCTTGCCTCTGCCTCCCAAGTAGTTGGGACTACAGGCACCTGCCACAATGCCTGGCTATTTTGTTGTTGTTGTTGCAGTTGTCATTGTTGTTTAGCAGGCCTGGACCGGGTTTGAACCTGCCAGCCTGGAGGTGTATGTGATTAGCGCCTTACTCACTGAGCTATGGGTGCTGCCCTATACTATTAGTATTTTTATTTGATAGATGAGGAATGAGATTTAAAGAGGTAAAGAAACTGATCAAGTTCTCACAGGAAGGACTTGGAAAGTCAGGAATCAAGTCCAGTTGTATCTGAGCCTAAAGAGTGAGTAAGATTTGTTGTGAACATACTTCCTGCCATAGCTCTTGTCTTTTCTGGACCAGCACTATCACCAGGGAAATTTGAATAATATATTGGAACCCCTTCTTAATTCCAAATTGCTATAATTCAATGACTTGAGATTCTACCATTTCAAAATTATACATGGGCTGTACAATGATTTCTAAACTGCATTTTGATAGAAATAGTCTTTTAGAATTTAAAGAACCAAGGTCACATCATGTTCATTTTTCATGAAAATCCAACTTCACTTCCTGATGTCAGATGATGTTGATGGCAAATATGCCTTACACTTTTTACTGGTAAGAAGCTATCATAAATAAATACACATGTGAATTCATATCTGTCTATTTATATGTATTTATGAAGCACTGGAAGAATAAAAAATATACAATTTTGTAAGGCTTCCACAAATGCTGACCTTGTAATGATCAAAGTTTCCTATAATCTTTGCAAATTTGACTTTGACATAAACAGATGAAAACACAGAACTGAAGTTGTATTTGTAAACTGACTTTCTCATGATTTGCTTAAATTAATCTTGCTGGAAGGGAAAACGATTAGCAAATTCAATTTTAGTGTTTTGAAAATTATTAACTGGAGTTTCTAGGAAAAGGTATGCACAATTAAAGGGATCTTAAAAAAAAAACTCTCATATCCTGAGTTTCTAAAAATATAGCAAAAGAAAAAGATTCTTAAATCACAAATTTTCTAGGCCTGCATCTCCCAATAAAAATAATTTTTCTATTTCTTATCATTAATCTTTCAACTGAGTCTTGAAAACAAAAATTACTCTTTTATCTCATCATGAATCTGTCAAAGGCACTTCTGCCAACAAAACTGACTTCTCTAATTTATGTTTCTTTCCTGCATCCTTCAAGTTCATGTTTTCAATTTTTTTTAAATCCATAATTCAGTACTTTTGAGATCTTTGGGTCACAATAAAATCTAATTTTCATTTTTGTTTAGAGTGTTTGTCTGGTGTAAATATTTCTAACTAAATAAAATATTTACATTGAACTTAGTTTTCTAGAAATAGAAAAATAAATGTGTTTTCCTAAATAGATCATCGGAATTCATGATCATTACAAAATACATATTATACATGGAACACAAACCCATTGGAAGTCATAAAATAGGTTGTAGTATTGTAGTTTTTGTTATAATCGTATATTCTGTGAAGACTATTTCTCTTTGGTACTAATTACCTATGTGATATACAATATTTATAAAATTTCTTCATTTCACATTTTTCATCTTTTGGGATAAAAGCGGTCTGTAGGTGTGTAAGAAAATGGAGGAATGTCGTCTTTTAGCTGAATCCTGAGTAACAAACAATATTTGGCACAATGTATCCATCTAATCAGTCATTTTGGTTAAATACATTGAATGAAAAAATATAGCTCTAAATGCCTACATAATTTATTTAAGTACCTTATGGCATACTTTGAATCAATTATGTAACAATCATTTAAATGTATAACTACCAGCAGCTATTTAAAAAAAAAAGCAATTGTTTGGGACAAGAATAGCTAGTTTGGCTATGATTTATGAAGTATGTCTCTTTAGAATTGGCTGCAGAATTATATGCTTTATTCAACAGAAGTCAGAGTTTCCCCATCTCTCTAGCAACCGTGGCTCACTGATTATTACACTGAAAGATATATGTTCCCATATTAACAATGTGATATTTATTTCCAACATATAGTATTTTTTTTATTGTTGGGGATTCATTGAGGGTACAAGAAACCATGTTACACTGGTTGCATTTGTTGGGTAAAGTCCCTCTTGCAATCGTGTTTTGTCCCCAAAAGGTGTGGCACACACCAACAATTATTGACATGGTGGGGGTGAGGGAAGGGGAGAGCAGAGGGAAGGAGCGAGGGGGTAGTATTTTTTTTTTAATTTCCATTTCACTTTCGACAGTTTCAGTTAACCGAAGCCAAATGTGGTATGAAATACTAAGTGAAAAATTTCATAAATAAGTAAGTCAAGTTTTAACATAAATGCCACTCTGAGGTGCATGATAAATACCACAGTTTGGTTAAGCCATTAACTGTAATGGTTTCATCCTGGATTTAGTATTATTCTATCGAATTTCATATCACTTGTTTTACATGGGTTCTAAATCAGAAATACCTTTTAGATGATATCTGGCCTAAATAAAAGAGGTTTGGTCTTTATAATTTATATCTTTGGATGGACAACATGAGATGCTTTTATTAGTAATCCCTAATACTAATACTAATAATACTAATAATTTCATCTTTTGCTTTAAGAGATTAAAGCTATTGGTGGCACCTGTGGCTCAAAGGAGTAGTGTGCCGGCCCCATATATTGGAGGTGGCAGGTTCAAACATGGCCCTGGCCAAAAACTGCAAAAAAAAAAAAAAAAAAAAAAAAAAGGAGAGAAGCACTATTTTTATCGGATACTGTATCACTGAAATTTACTGAAAAAAACCTTGAAGAAAATATTGACAGCATATAGATAAACACTGGCAACCATCAAATGCATACAGTTTTCAACTTTTGTCAAACAAATTCAAGTCATAAACACTCCCTGACTGTGCATCACTTAGGAGCCACCTGGGCTATCAGGGCAGCTGTGGCTGCATTGCAGGGCTTGTTTGCAATTAACCTTTATTTTACATTAAGGACTCCAAAGAGGAAGAATGCAGATGCAGGCATATTGTAATGATTATCCTATTTTATTATTACATCATTAAACCCTTACTCTGTATACTATATATGACTTTATAATAGGCACTCTCTGTGGTTTTAGGCATCCATGGGGGTCTTAAAACCTGTCCGTTTGGATAAGGGGAGTACCACTGTATTTCTATATAATGGAAAAAGGAAGAAAAATTCAAGTGACACATTCAATTCCCTCATATGATAAAAAATCCTTAAATGTAGCATTAAGAATTATCAGGTAGCAGTGCAGAAACTGTCTGCTATCTGAATTTCAGAATCTCTTGGCATGTCCGGAAAATTCTCTTTCATAATTTCGTAAAGAAGAGACTCTGTGCCTTGTGACGTCACTTCATCATTTTCAGGTATCCCTATAAAGCGAATATTGGTTTTCTTCGAGTTATCCCAGAGCTGTCTGAGAGAATGATCCATTTTTGCCTTCCATTTCTCTTCTTCTATGTAGGTTTGAGAGTGTTTGAAAGCTTTGTCTTCAATGTCAGAATCCTTTCTTCTGCTTGCTCCATTCGGTTGCTGAGGGATTCTACTGTATTTCTCAGATCTTTGAGGGCTGCAACTTCTTGTCTCAATGTGTCAAAATCTTTGGTCATTTGGTCTTTGAATTCTTTGACTTCTTGAGACAATTTTTGAAATGCACCCTGAATTTCTAAATCCAACTTTTCCTCTATTTTATTAATCTTGTTTGCAATTCAAATTCTGAATTCAATTTATGACATCTCAGCCATCTGTTTATGTATAGAATCATCATTTGTGTCTGCCAAATTGTTCCTTGGGTTGGTTGATCTACTCTGGTGGTTCATGTTTCCAGTTCTTTTCCATTGATTCCGCCCCATGATTAATTTTACACTGTTTGGCTGGATGAGTAGATAAGGACAAGTTGAGTTGGGGGTTCTAGGAGTAGTGATTGGCCAGTCCTTTGCGTGAAAGCTGGGACTGGTGTCTGTACCTTTCCCCCTAGAGTTTTGCCAAGGACACATACAGTGGTACTGCTTGCGAAACTGGGGACCTTCTTGGTGTGGTGGGGTTAAGTGGCTCTGTCTTATTTTCAGCTGGTCTTTGTCTTAACCCTAGAGAATCAGTTACTCTGGATTGAAATCTGAGCTGTGGAGAAATACCATCAGTTTACTCACCGTGCCTCCCACAGGCAACAATTGGAAAAGCAAAATCAAACCTTCCCACTACCACACACCCAGGGTACCACTTTAGAAAGTCCTCCGGTGATTGGCCCAGTTGAAGAGGTCCCAATCAATTGTCCCAGACAGTACTGGTCTCAAATGGAAGAGTTAAAAAGTCTCTGGCAACTAGATAGCATGGATCTGCTGGAAGCTCTAGTATAACTCACTCCGGTGCTCTGTGAGCTCAGGAGGGCCCCCCCAGCAAGTAGATTAGTCTAGGAAGGTTGATGCCTTCTTCCCCACCTTGCCCCTCTGTCACACCAAGTCAGTGGTAGCCCCACAGGGCTGTGATCCAGTTTCCTCCAATGAGTAGATGCTTCAGAGGTTTGTGCCTGCCTGGGTCATAGGGAGGTCTGTGGCTTCTCAGACAGTCTGGCACTGCCTGCCACTGTTTGGCAGGGGGAGGTGAGGCCTGACAACTGGCTACTTGATAGGGGCTGGGGCAATTCACGCAGTTCCAGCCCTGTCCGTGATTGACGTTGCTGATAAAACAGTAAGTGTAGAAGGCAGACAGCCCTCAGAATGGGAGAAAATATTTGCAGGTTATACCTCCGACAAAGGTTTAATAACCATAATACACAGAGAACTCAAACGTATTAGCAACAAAAGGACAAGTGATCCCATCTCAGGGTGGGAAAAGGACTTGAACAGAAACTTCTCTAAAGAAGACAGGCACATGGCCTACAGACACATGAAAAAATGCTCACCACCCTTAATCATCAGAGAAATGCAAATCAAAACTACTTTGAGATATCATCTAACTCCAGTAAGATTAGCCCACACAACAAAATCCCAAAACCAGAGATGCTGGCGTGGATGTGGAGAAAAGGGAACACTTCTACATTGCTGGTGGGAATAAAAACTAATACATTCCTTTTGGAAGTTTGTTTGGAGAATACTTAGAGATCTAAAAATAGATCTGCCATTCGATCCTATAATTCCTTTATTAGGTATATATCCAGAAGACCAAAAATCACACCATAATACAGATATATGTATCAGAATGTTTATTGTAGCCCAATTCATAATTGCTAAGTCGTGGAAGAAACCCAGGTGCC
>CAUYRH010005908.1:0-15623 GCA_963574655.1 Perodicticus potto
AGTTATTACATTACCTTACTTCACACTTATACATTAGGCAAGGTAGTTGGGGCTTGCACGAAGATGTTCTCATTTGACCCTTGTGGCAAGCCTACCTCAGTGAACCTTGTATCAACTCACTGATGTACACTTGACACAGGACTAAAATGGAAGTACATGACAATAACTTTGGAACCTGATAAACAACAGATAAATAAAGGTATAAGGGTTTCCATAAAGGTCCTGTGTAATAAAATTAGTCACTTTGATGCCTTGAGTTAATACTTATAAGCAGTGTTAACCTAGAAAGACCAAACAAGTTTATTATCCGGACACAAATGATGACTTGAGAAAACATTAGGAAAGTATATTTGAAAAGTGAAATTCCACAAAATTTTAAAGCAATCACAATATGAAAACCAAACATTCTTTAAAATATAACTAACCAGAGCGGCACCTGTGGCTCAAGGAGTAGGATGCTGGCCCCATATACCCGGGGTGGCAGGTTCAAGCCCAGCCTCGGCCAAAACTGCAAAAAAAAAAAAAAAAGTATAACTAACCAAATACCATTCAAAAACAAAGGAAAGATTATTACAGTTAATTTTTCTGTATCAAGAAATAGGTTCATGGCTCAGCACCTGTAGCTCCAGTGGCTAGGGCTCCAGCCATACACTGGAGCTGGAGGGTTTGAACCCAGCCAGGGACTGCCAAACAACAGTGACAACCACAACAACAAAATAGCCAGGCATTGGGCATTGTGGCAGTTGCCTGTAGTCCTACCTACTTGGGAGGCTGAGGCAAGAGAATTAAGCCCAAGAGTTTGAGATTGCTGTGAACTTTGATGCCACAGCACTCTACCTAGGGCAACATAATGAAACTGTCTCAAAAAAACAATAATAATGATAAAATAAAAATTAAAAAATAAAGACACCATGGAATATTATGCAGCCTTGAAGAAAGATGGAGACTTTACCTCTTACATGTTTACATGAATGGAGCTGAAACATTCTTCTTAGCAAAGTATCTCAAGAATGGATGAAAAAGTATCCAATGTACTCAGTCTTACTATGAAACCAATTTACAGCTTTCTTATGAAAGCTATAACCCAATTATAGACCAAGAAGATGGGGAAAAGGGAGAGGGAGGGGAGGGGAGGGGGGAGGATGGGTGGAGGGAGGGTAATTGGAGCAATTGAAGGCTATGTTAACTAGTTTGATGAAAACATTTCAAATTGTATATAAAACCGGCACATTGTACCCCATGATTGCATTAATGTATACAGCTAGGATTTAATAAAAATCAAACAAACAAAAAAATAAACAAAAAGAAATGGGTTCATTCAGAAATTTTTCCTGAGAGCTAAAATTTTCAAGTTTTTTTCCTATCTTAAGTTTTCTAGACACTAATGCTTCAAGAAGATACTTTGCAAGGCTAGCTGAGGAGGCAAATCCTTGAATGATGATTTTATAGCTCAGTCTCTGAATATTAACCTATACAAGAAGATCAGCAGAAAATTGCTAATGACTTACGGCACTTAACAGATGTGTTAGACTACATGTTGTCTTGAAAATTATTTTCATTGGGCAGCGCCTGTGGCTCAGTAAGTAGGGCGCCGGCCCCATATACCAAGGGTGGTGTGTTCAAACCCTACTACCCTGGCCAAACTGCAACAGGAAATATCCGGCCGTTGTAGTGGGTGCCTATAGTCCCAGCTACTTGGGAGGCGGAAGCAAGACAATCACCTAAGCCCAAGAGCTGGAGGTTGCTGTGAGCTGTAGCGCCAAGGCACTCTACCGAGGATGACAAAATGAGACTCTGTCTCTAAAGAAAAAAGAAAAAGAGGGCAGTGCCTGTGGCTCATATACCAAGGGTGGCGGGTTCAAACCCGGCCCCTGGCCGAACTGCAACAACAACAACAAAAAAATAGCCGGGCCGAGCGTGGTGGCTCATACCTGTAATCCCAGCACTGTGGGAGGCTGAGGAGGGAGAATTGCTTGAGCTCAGGAGTTTGAGACTCGTCTGAGCAAAAGTGAGACCCCTGACTCCTAAAAAAAATGGAAAAATCCAGCTGGGCGCCGCGGCAAAGGCCTGTAATCCCAATGGCTTCTGGAGGCTGAGGCAGCGGGATGCCCACAGCCTGAGTCTGAGGTTGCAGTGAGCTACCCTGCCCACTGCACTCTGCTCAGGGGCCTAGGGTGGGACTGTGTCTCAACAAGAACAATAACAACAAAACAGCCAGGCATTGTGGCGGGCGCCTGTCATACCAGCTACTCGGGAGGCTGATGCAAGAGAATTGCCTAAGCCCAGGAACTGGAAGTTGCTGTGAGCTGTGTGGCGCCACAGCACTCTATTGAGGGCGATAAAGTAAGACTCTGTCTCTACAAAAAAAAAAAAAAAAAAGAAAGAAAATTATTTTCATGGCAGCACCCATAGCTCAGTCTGTAGGGTGCCGGCCACATACATGAAGGCTGGTAGGTTCAAACTCCGCGCAGGCCTGCTAAAGCAACAATGACAACTGCAACAAAAAAAATAGTCGGGCATTGTGATGGGCACCTGTAGTCCCAGCTGCTTGGAAGGCTGAGGCAAGAGAATCACTTAAGCCCAAGAGTTGGAGGTTGCTGTGAGCTGTGAATGCCACAGCACTATACCCAGGGCCACAACTTGAGACTCTGTCTTAAAAAAAAAAAAAGGAAATTATTTTCATAATTGTGTAGGTATAATCATGAAAAAGTAGAATAGTATGAAAAATGAGTAGCATTGAGAAGGTAGTGTGGCAAAAATGGAAATACTCAAATCAGTATGTTTCTTGGCCACAAACAATAAATCAGTAAGAAATAAAATGGTGCACAGCGCCCATGGCTCAAAGGATTAGGGCACTGGCCCCATATACCGGAGGTGGCAGGTTCAAATCCGGCTATGGCCAAAAAAACTGTGAAAATAAAAATGGTAAGTATTTACACACATATATACGTATACATAGCTATGTATACATATAAATGCATATATACACACATAAATACATACACACACATAATCTCAATTGGTAGCCATGAACATACATTCTTTCCAGACATCTATGAAGAAAAGAATACATTTTTCTAGAAGAACTCAAAGGTTGCATCATAGACCCTATCAGGAGATGAGCTAGATTGATGTTGAGAGCTCCTTCCTAATCACTGGATTAGTTCCCCATTGGTCATCCTTAGATCTCGAGCAAAAATGAGATCAACATGACTATCGGGCTTCTAATGATAGTAACATTTTCTCAATGCTTCAAAAGGATTTCTTTCTGATAATATTTAATTAAGCTGCACATGCAACCGATCTTTATTAGAGTCAACAAGAATTACCTCAGAGAAATAGACTAGAGGAGGGGTGCAGTGGCTGACACCTGTCATCCTAGCACTCTGGAAGGTTGAGACAGGCAGATTTCTTGAGCTCAAGAGTTGGAGACCAGCCTGTGCAAGAACGAGACCTCATCTCTAATAAAAATAGAAAAACCAGCAGAGTGTTGTGGTGGGCACCTGTATCCCACAGTTACTCAGGAGGCTGAGGCAAGAAGACTGCTTGAACACAGCAGTTTGAATGTGCTTTGAGCTATGACAGTGCCACAGCACTTTACACAGGGTGAGAGTGAGACTCTGTCTCAAGAAAAAGAAAACATAGAAAGAATTCTTCTGGCTCGGCGCCTGTGGCTCAACGGGCTAAGGAGCCAGCCACACACACCTGAGCTGGTGGGTTCGAATCCAGCCCGGCCCACCAAACAACAATGATGGCTGCAACCAAAAAATGGCCAGGCGTTGTGGTGGGCGCCTGTAGTCCCAGCTACTTGGGAGGGGGAGGCAGGAGACTCGCTTGAGTCCAGGAATTGGTGGTTGCTGTGAGCTGTTATGCCACAGCACTCTATCCAGGGTGACAGCTTGAGGCTCTGTCTCAAAAAAAAAAAAAAAAAAAAAGAAAGAAAGAAAAATTCTTCTGTATATCAGTCTAGGCAAAGCATTTATGACTAAGACACCAAAGGCAAATATAGCAACAATATAAAAAAATAAATAAGGGATAACTAAATTATAAAGCTCCTAGACAGTAAAGAAAATAATTAACAGAGTAAACAGGCAACCTACAGAATGGATGAAAACACTCAAACTGGCTTGGCACCACCCACATACTCCAAAGTTGACAGGTTTGAAACTGGCCTGGGTCAGGTGACCAACAATGACAACTGCAACAAAAAATAGCTGGGCGTTATGGTGGGCACCTGTAGTCCCAGCTACTCAGGAGACTGAGGCAAGACAATCGCCTGAGCCCAGGAGTTGGAGGTTGTTTTGAGCAGTGACGCCACAGCACTCTATCAAGGGCGACATAGTGAGACTGTATCAAAAAAATAAAGAAAAAAAAAAAAAGAAAACATTCGCAAACTATACATTTGACAAAGGACTTATCTCCAGAATTTATAAAGAATTCAAACAAAACAGCAAGAAAAAACGCAAAACAACCCCATCAAAAACTGGGCAAAAAGGCCGGGCATGGTAGCTCACGCCTGTAATATTAACATTCTGGGAGGCCTAGGCGGGTGGATTGCCTGAGCTCACAGGTTCAAGACCAGCCTAAGCAAGAGTGAGACCCAGTCTCTAAAAATAGACAGATATTGTGGTGGGTACCTGTAGTCCCAGCTACTTGGGAAGCTGAGGCAAGAAAATTGCTTAAGCCCAAGAGCATGAGGTTGCTATGAGCTATGATGCCATTGTACTCTACCAAGAGCAACAAAGTGAGACTCTTGTCTCAAGAAAAAAAAACTGGGCAAAGACATACATCTCATTTTTCAAACAAGATATACAAATAACATTTGAAAATAATGTTCAGTATCACTAATCATCTAGGGAATCCAAATTAAAACCACAATAATTAACCACTTTACCAGTCAGAACAGCATTAGAAAGTCAAAAACAACAGATGTGGGTGTAGACAAAAAGAAAAAGTCACGCTTATGTAGTGCTAGTGGAACTGCGAATAGTACAACGTCTATGGAAAACCATGTGGAAATTTCTCAAAGAGCTGAAGTAGACATATTATTATATACAGCAACCCCACCACTGGTTATTAAGCATATGGCTCAGTGCCCGTAGCACAGTGGATATAGCACCAGCCACATGCACCAAGGCTGGTGGGTTCAAACATGGCCTAAGCCAGCTAAACAATGACAACTGCAACAAAAATAGCCAAGTGTGGCTTGGTGTCTGTGGCTCAAGTGGCTAAGGGGCCATCCACATATACCTGAGCTAGCGGGTTCGAATCCAGCCCGGGCCCACCAAACAATGACGGCTGCAACCAAAAAAATAGCCGGGCATTGTGGCGGACGCCTATCGTCCCAGCTACTTGGGAGGTAGAGGCAGGAGAATGGCTTGAGCCCAGGAGTTGGAGGTTGTTGTGAGCTGTGATGCCACAGCACTCTACACAGAGTGACAGCTTGAGGCTCTGTCTCAAAAAAAAAAAAAAAAAAGAATTGCCAGGCTTTATGGCAGGTGCCTGTAGTCCCTGCTACTTGGAAGGCTCAGGCTCAGGCAAGAGAATTGCTTAAGTCCCAGAAGTTTGAGGTTGCTGGGAGCTGTGAAACCACAGCACTATACCAAAGGCAACATACTGAGACTCTGTCTCAAAATACATAAATAAATAAAAACCTGGCAATAGGGCTCAGCACATGTAGTCCAGTGGTTACAGTGCTAGCCACATACAGAGAAGGTGGCAGGTTGGAACCCAGCCCGGTTAGCTATCCAACAGTGACAACTGCAATAAAAAATACCCAGGCACTGTGTCAGGTGCCTTTAGTCCCAACTAGTTTGGGAGGCTAAGGCAAAAGAATCCTTTGAGACCAAGAGTTTGAGGTTGCTGTGAGCTGTGACAGCACAGAACTCTACCTACTGAGGGCGACATAGTGAGACTCTGTCACCAAAAAACAAAAACAAAAACAAAAAAAAAACACCTGGCAATGGATTGGCACCTGTGGCTCAAGAGGCTAAGGCAGCAGCCACATACACCTGAGCTGGCGGGTTCGAATCCAGCCTGGGCCCGCCAAACAACAATGACGGCTGCAACCAAAAAATGGCTGGGCGTTGTGGCGGGCGCCTGTGGTCCCAGCTACTTGAGAGGCGGAGGCAGGAGACTCGCTTGAGCCCAGGAGTTGGAGGTTGCTGTGAGCTGTGATGCCACGACACTCTACCCAGGGTGACAGCTTGAGGCTCTGTCTCAAAAAAAAAAAAAAAGGGAGTCTATTTTGATATGAGGACAATTAATGACACGGTGGGGATGGGGAAAGGAATAGCAGAGAGAGGGAAGGAGATAGGGAGGGTGGGGTCTTGGTGTGTGCCACACTTTTTGGAGGTAAAACATGATTGTAAGAGGGACTTTACCTAACAAATGCAATCAGTGTAACCTGGTTTCTTGTACCCTCAATGAATCCCCAACAATAAAAAAAAAAAACAAAAAAACAGGAGTCAGAGGTGCTAACCCCCCTACACAGTTGAAAATCTATGTGTAACTTTTGACTTTCCCAATTTTATTAATATCCTACTGTTAATCAGATGGCCTATTAATACCATACTCAATTAACACATATTTGGTATGTTATATATAATATACTGTATTCTTACAATAAAGTAAACTAGAGGAAGTATAAAATTTTCTTTATAAAGAAAATCACTAAAAAGAGAAAATATATTTCCTACTCATTAAGAGGAAGTAAGTCATCATAAAGGTTTCCATTGTCATCATCGTCACATTAAGTAGGAAGAAGAGAAAAGGAAGAAGAGGTTGGTCTTGTTTCCTCAGAGTAGCAGAGGCATAAAATCTGAAATAGACCTGTGCAGTTCACACTTGTGTTGCTCAAGGATCAGCTACAGATTAATATAACTAGTTATTCAATTTACGTAACAGGATTTTTATGAACTTTAAAGAAACATACAGAAAATTTTATAATCTAAAAAATGACTAAGACACATAAATGTCTATATAATCACACCATCCATTTCCACTAAAAGCATATATGCACGTTAATGACATGTTATTTTCTCTTCAGAATTAATATACTAGCACAAACTCAACAGTGTAGCTTAGGCAAAGTCCTTCTTGCTAGCGCTGGAAAATCCTCATTATTACTCTGTCTTTAATGCCTAATTGCCTGGTGTCTAGGTGGAATGTGGCACATGTTGTAATATAAAAACCAGATAGTTACAGGTGGATACAAAAGAGATAATGGGGGATATTTACAAAACCACTAAATAATCATTAAACAATAAAGTCTCATTTTATAAATGTATGAAAATGAAAAATTTTCACTGAAAATCAAAACTTGCCCTTTTCAGAAGTCACTTAAGCATGGAGCAAGTTGTTTAGCTTTAACATAAAAAAATTTATTATAATGTAAAAATTAAACTTCCTCAGCAGTAATTGTAAAGTTAGTCACAGTAGTACTTCTTGTGGTTATGTTAATATTTAGAATATTAGGGCGGCGCCTGTGGCTCACTGAGTAGGGCATGGGCCCCATACACTGAAGATGGCGGGTTCAAACCCAGTTTCGGCTGAACGGCAAAACAGAAAAATAGCCGGGCATTGTGGCGGTCGCCTGAAGTCCCAGCTACTCGGGAGGCTGAGGCAAGAGAATCGCCTAAGCCCAGGAATTGGAGGTTGCTGTGAGCTGTGTGACGCCACGGCACTCCACCAAGCGTGATAAAGTAAGACTCTGTCTCTACAAAAAAAAAAAAAAAAAATAGTTATAATATTAATAAGCATCATTTGGTGAACAATTACACCAAATGTGTGCAAGATACTCAAAAATTTCTGTGGGGGAGACAATTATAACAATCCAGGAATTAAGGAACTTTAATAATTCTACAATCCTGTTTAAGTAAACAAGGTAGTGTATGAAAAGTTTTGGAACCTGCAAAGCAACATAGAAGCCAAAACAATTTTATCATCATAAGATTGTATCTGAACATTTTAAAACCCATTTGGTTAAGAAATGGTGATTTCTTATTCACAAAGTCCTTATCTGACAAGCAATAAGGAACTTCAGGGATTTCTTTCACTAAATGGGAGTAGGGCACCGGCCACATATGCTGGAGGTGGTGGGTTCAAACCCAGCCCTGGCCAAAAAAACTGCAAAACAAACAAACAAACAAAAAAAACAACAACAAAATTCAAAATATTGCAGTCATACCAAAATGTATCTAGGTGGCAGTGACTCACTCAAGAGGGCACAATGGTGACATAAGATGTACAGAAAGAAAAGTTCTTCAAATCACCAAACAGTTCTCATAATAAAAATGAGCATACAGTATAAAAGAAATCCTGAAAAAGATGTAGGAGGATATAATTCATTTGCAAAATGCTATTAATAATTGCCAGGCGTTGTGTCGGGCGCCTGTAGTCCTAGCTACTTGGGAGGCTGAGACAAGGGAATTGCCTAAGCCCAGGAGTTGGAGTTTGCTGTGAGCCGTGTGATGCCACGGCACTCTACTGAGGGCGATGAAGTGAAACTCTGTCTCTACATAAAAAAAAAAAAAAAAATGCTATTAATAAGAAAGTACCAGTGCATCCACTTTTAGCTAGTGATATCTACTTTACCATTTTTCCTAAATTCAGTAATTTGGAATTTACTTGTTTATATTCCCGTAATTTAGGTAAAGCATTATTGATTAGTAAAATCAAAACTTTCAAAATAAACAAATAGCAACTAAGGTGCTATCCGCCTATTTTGCTATTATATTACAAAGTGATGTCTAATGAGTCAATGTGTTTGGAAGGTTTATTTAACTGTAATTTACAAAACCTTTAAACATAATTAGCTAAAGCGGGCTCTAAAAATGATGAGAGCTGAAGGAGGAGTTGGTAAAATTAGGCATGTTAGCTGTCCACTACCAATAATCAGCAAAGACGATGGTAGTAAGAATTTAATTAACATGAAAGGAAAGTACTAGGAATAAATTCCTAACATCTATCCTATATACTTATGAATAACAAATTACCATTTAAAGAAGAAAACAAAAACTGTATGGCATGTACCCACATCAGAAGATGAGCAAGTTCTATTTTGTTAAGATTTTCATTTTGCCAAAATTCCCTAAGGTTAAGTGTTACATTAAGGAAAATTTGACAAAGTGATACTGATACTGGAATTTGTTCCTTAGTAGGTCCTTGGTCTTGGGGATTCGAAGAATGAACCCACTAACCACAGATCAGTGGTAAGATAGGATTTTATTAGACAGAAGGGAATAGAGGAGTTAAAGCACCGGAGCTTCTGGCAAAGGGGAAGACCCAAGTAAGAAATCTTTCAAATGGGCCCTTTGTCTAGGGGGATATATTGCATCTTGGCCAGGACTTGGTAGGTGGGAAAACATCTTTTCGAAGTCAAGGAGTGCATTAACAAATGAATGTAGTCCCTCCCCCCGTTATCGTCCTCTGACCAACCCAAAAAGCCTTCCGGCCAAACAAAAGGAAGCACCCTTCCAATGCTTGGGAAAGAATTCCTAAGTGGCCTCCTCCAGCCCCTGCGCATGTCTGGATTTAGCCACAATTACCAATGTAGCGCTTTGTACCCGCTGACTCTCCTGTGCTTATTACTTGCCAGCAGCACAGCCTGACAAATCAGGTATCTGAGAGCCTGGTCCCACAAGACACAAGTCCTGCCCCTTTCTGCGCCTGCCCCAGAGTATCAATCAAAGTGGAGATGAGTCCCACCCTGGAGAAAACGGCTGTGTGGTGCTTGCACTTTTAACCCTTTTGTAATTCTTCCAAGCTTTTTTTAAATTCCCAGTAACAAAGGAAAATAGGCTTTTTATCATGAGCAGGTCTTAAATGCTGTGTTTCCCACCCTCCTTTCTTTCCCAAAAAGTTGTAAAGGCAACAATAATTAAAATCAGGGTTGAGAGACACTTTAAAATTTTTGCATTAGAATTAGCTACCACTGGGTGAAGTCTTAGAGAAAGTTAGAATTACTTTGACCCTTTCCATTTCTGCCAATAAAGCAGAAAAAAATCAAATGCCCAGGATCATTTTCCTTGCCTTACTTCATTTTTAAAGGTTTTTTTTTTTTTTTTCTTCCCTTTTTTCTCTTAAAGAAGAGACTGAATGAACTGTAGCCTACGGTTTAGGGAAATTTTTGACTGGGGGTTGTCCCGGGTTTCCCCTCATTGGCTCCTGGTTGCCCAGAGAACCCATGTTGGGGAGTCATTTGCCCTTTGTTCGGAGCCAACTTCTTGGCCTCTGTTAACATAGTTCAGCCTTTTTTCAAACACGTGGAGAAAACAACCGAACTTAATTTTGCAATGAAAGGCAATGTAAAGGATCTTTTTGAAACATGCTTATAACATCTGAAAAATACCAGAAAAAGCCAGTACATACTTAACTAAATATATAAAGCAATCCTTTACCAACATTCAAACAAAGCATGTAAACTACAAGGAGAGAGGAAAGAAAGTGGCAGGCGTTTGTAGATATCAGTAGAAGTAGTTTGGGACCGTGAAAAAAACAGGAACAGATAGCAAAATCTGGGAGAGCCCGTTTTTCAGAAGGCCCTCCAGTGTCATGGGATTTGAACCATTGCTAGGTACCCCAGGACCTCTGGGCGCTTCTTCTCTTTGGCTCGGCTCTCAAGCCTTCTAACATTCCCTTCTGCTCCTTTCTTTTGGAGCCAAGGGGAATCAGAAAGTTCTTTCCCCAACAGCTTTTCACCCATGACCAGGAGGTCTGCAGCCGCACTATGCGCCTTTAGGGGCTGACAGGCATCTGCATTATTAGTCTCCATTATTAAAGCAAGATGGAGGTAAGTGGTCCCATTGCTTACCACAGATCTTCAATCCCAGATGATGAGCCACCAAATATAATACCGGAATTTCTTCCTTAGTAGGTCCTTGGTCTTGGGGATTCAAAGAATGAACCCACCGACCACAGATCAGTGGTAAGATAGGATTTTATTAGACAGAAGAGAATATTCAAGGAATAAAAAAGCCCCAGAGGGGTGGTGCCTGTGGCTCAAGGTGTAGGGCATCAGCCCCGTATACCATGGGTGGCAGGTTCAAACTCGGCCCCCTGGCCAAAAACTGCATTTAAAAAAAAAAATAATAAAACCACAGAGATTCTGGCAAAGAGGAAGACCCAAGTGGGAAATCTCTCGCAGGGGCTCTTTGTCTAGGGATATGTATTGCATTTCGGCCTGGACTTGGTAGGCGGAAAAACATCTTTTGAAAGTTAATGAGTACATTAACAAATGAATGTAGTCCGTTCTCCACCAGGGCCAGGTTATCTAGTCCTTACAGTTTTTTGGGCTTTTTTTTTGCGGTTTTTGGCCAGGGTTGGGTCTGAACCCACCACCTCTGGCATATGGAGCTAGCACCCTACTCCTTTGAGCCACAGGCGCCACCCAAGTCCTTACAGTTTTTGTCTCTGAGAAGGAATTAGGGTGTGTGTTCCTTACTCAAGGTATAACTAGCCAAAAAACCATCTCAGGCAGCTTTGTTCACCATCTTGTTAGAGCCCAGAGGGTGTGTCCTGAAAAAGGCAACCTGTTTGTGCCTGGAAATGGGGGTCTGATTTCTGAATTCACCTGGGCCTAGACAATGGGGGGTGTCCCTGTCCAGCCCCGAGAGAGGGAATCCTGTATCAATACTACTTGCTAGTGCTCAAACATAAAGAAATTAGATTATCAAGTAAAATCCTCAACCAGGAAGAATAAGGAAGATCGTGCAATGTTAGAGAATTAACACATATAGTGCTGAGGGTTGGAAAATTAACACACAAATTGCTATGGTCTGAACGTTTGTGTCGCCTCACAATTCATGTTTTGAAACCTAATACAATGTGATAGTATTAAGAGGTGGGATTTCAGATTGTATATGAAGTCAGCACCTTGTGCCCCATGATTGCACCAATGTACACAATTATGATTTAATAAAAATTAAAAAAAAATACAAAAAACAAAAAATAACAACAAAAAAAGAGGTGGGACCGTCAGATTATTAGGCATGAGGGTGAAGCCTCCATGGATAGTATTAGTCCTCTTACAAAAAAAGCCCCAGAGAGCTGCCTTGTCCTTTCTGCCATAGTGAGAAGACAGGCCCCAACAGACAATGAATCTACTAGTATCTTGACCTTAGACTTCCTAGCTCCAGAACTGTGAGAAATAAATATTTGTTGTTAATAAAAGTTTACAGTATTTTGTTATAGTGATGTAAATGGGCTAAGATGTGGAGTTATTGTTCAAATAATTCACTGAGACATTGCTAGAAAATAATTACCACTGCTATAGTACATAAGAAAACATGTAAATAGTTTAAAAAATTGTATCCATAGTTTGTATCACTAACCCTGAAGTAGACTCCACTAATAGTTGTATCTTAAAACAAACAGAGAAAGCACTGGCAGTATTACACACACACACACAGAGCTCGGTGAATATTCTCATTTGTTGAAAAATGGAAGTGTATTACACATACTCACAGAAGCACATCAGCTTTTTCTATGGTGACACAATGTCTATCTTAGTTAGGGTTCTCCAGTGAAATAGAGCCTACCAGTGGTATGTGGAGAGAATGGAGGGGGAAAGGGAGGTCAGGAGAAAGGGAAGGAGGGAGAAAGGAAAGGGAGGAGGGAAGTTTTTCTAAGGAATTGTCTCATGCAATTATAGAAGTCAGAAAGTCCAAATTACACAGGCAAGGCTAGCAGGCTGCAGAAAGACTTGATGTTGTAACTCGAGTTCAAAAGTAGCTTGGAGGTTGAAGTGCTTCTTCCCTGAGGGACTTAAGTGTTTTTCCCTTTATAAATTGATTAGATGAGGCCCACTCACATTATGGATGGTAATTTGCTTTACTCAATCTGTTGATTTAAATGTTAATCTCACCTAAAATAAATCTTCACAAGAAGCCTGGTGTTTAATTAAAACTGGGTACCACAAGGCAGCGCCTCTGGCTCAGGGGTAGGGCGCCAGCGCCATATACCAAAGGTGGCCAGTTCAAATCCAGCCCTTGCCAAACTGCAACAAAAAAATAGCCGGGCCTTGTGGGGGATGCCTTTAGTCCCAGCTACTTGGGAGGCTGAGGCAAGAGAATCACCTAAGGTAAACACTTAAACACTTAAGTCCCTCAGGGAAGAAGCACTTCTACCCCCAAGCTACTTCTGAACTTGAGTTACAACATCTGGTCTTTCTGCAGCCTGTTAGTCTTGCCTGCGTTATTTGGACTTTGACTCCTATAATTGCATGAGACAATTCCTTAGAAAAAATTCCCTCCTCCCTTTTCCTTTCTCCCTCCTTCCCATTCTCCTGACCTCCCTTTCCCCCTCCACTCTCTCCACATACCCCTGGTAGGCTCTATTAAAAAAAAAAACTGGACACCACAGCCTATCCAAGTTGACAAATACAAAAACGTCACAATATATGGTTCTTTAAAAGGAGAAACTGAGGGCGGCGCCTGTGGCTAAAAGGAGTAGGCTGCCGGCCCCATATGCTGGAGGTGGCGGGTTGAAGCCTAGCCCCAGCCAAAAACTGCAAAAAAAAAAAAAAAAAAAAAAAAAGGAGAAACTGAGATAGGGTATACTTTAAAATAACTAAAAGAGTAGAATTGGAATGTTCCTAACACAAAGAAATGTTAAATGCCTGAACTGATGGCTATCCCAGTTACTTTGATTTGATTAATGTACACTGTATGCCTACATCAAAACATCACATGTACGCAGTGCCTATGGCTCAGTGGGTAGGGCGCTGGCCCTATATACCACGGGTGCCAGGTTCGAACCCGGCCGCAGCCAAACTGCAACAAAATAGCCAGGCGTGGGCGGCGTCTGTGGCTCAGCGAGTAGGGCGCCCGCCCCATATATTGAAGGTGGCAGCCCAGCCTCGGTCAAACTGCAAAAACAGAAAAATGGCCGGACGTTGTGGCGGGCGCGTGTAGTCCCAGCTACTTGGGAGGCTGAGGCAGGAGAATAGCCTAAGCTCAGGAGTTGGAGGTTGCTGTGAGCTGTGTGATGCCACCGCACTCTACCTACGGCGATAGGGTACTACTCTGTCTGTACAAAAAAAAAAAAAAAAAATAGCCAGGCATTCTGGCGGGCGCCGGTAGTCCCAGCTACTTGGGAGGCTGAGGCAAGAGAATCGCCTAAGCCCAGGAGTTGGAGGTTGCTGTGAGCTGTGACATCACATCACTCTACTGAGGGCAACAGAGTGAGACTATCTCTCTAAAAAAAAAATAAATAAACACCACATGTAACCTATAAAATTATACAACTATTATGTACCCATAATAATTTAAAAATAAAAAAAGGAGAAATTGCATTTGAACATTAAGGTGCAATAGAGTGAATGTGGTTAAAAACACATACATAACATAGAAATCTATCTATAGATTCACATAACTCTTAGATTCACAGGTTATTGGGAGGTAAAATAAAAATTACAATTAAAAATTAAAAATAATTAGGGTGGTGTGTGTAGCTCAAGGAGTAGGGCACCAGCCCCATGTACCAGAGGTGGCGGGTTCAAACCCAGCCCCGGCCAAAAACTTCAAAAAAAAAAATATTTAAAAATTAATATGCAACACTCATTTTCTTTGAGATCATAATGAAGTCTTACTGATGCTTCCTATCTGTATGAAAAAAATATAAATTCTAATGTTAGTAAAGCTACAATTATTAAACATTAATAATAATGATACATAATTGTATCTGTTACTCAATTGGCTAATAATGTTACAACACCCCAAAACATCAACCAAGCAATGTATTTCTTAACAAACTTATGTCCTCTCTGTTCCTGTCATGTCCTATACCTATTACAATGATCAGGAATACGATCCTATTTAAAGGTAAGCATTTGAAAACATTCTTTATATTAACAAATATATTAGGAATAGTACTAATACTAGTAGTAGTGATAGTAGTGGCAGCTTCAATAGTGGTGGGAGTAGCAGCACTAATAACACCAAATCACACTTGCTGAATAACTGCTAAAATTGGGAGGTAATTTTATTGGAATTTCATGTAGATTTTCATATTTGACCATCACAGAAAATATGTGCAGACAAATATCTTAATAATTGCGTATCTCAAACTTGTCATGATGATTAAATGTAGCAAGTAAAACTGAATTTGAAAACTGAAAACTCAGGCTCGGTGCCTGTGGCTCAACGGGCTAAGGCACCAGCCACATACACCTGAGCTGGCGGGTTCGAATCCAGCCCGGTCTGCCAAACAACGATGGCTGCAACCAAAAAATGACCGGGCGTTGTGGCAGGCACCTGTAGTCCCAGCTATTTGGGAGGCGGAGGCAGGAGACTCGCTTGAGCCCAGGAATTGGAGGTTGCTGTGAGCTGTGATGCCACAGCACTCTATCCAGGGTGACAGCTTTAGGATCTGTCTCCAAAAAAAAAAAAAAAAAAAGAAAACTGAAAACTCAGAAAAATGCAATTCAATCATATTGTTATAAAAAACATGCCTGATGGCTTGGCGCCTGTGGCTCAACAGGCTAAGGCACCAGCCACGTACACCTGAGCTGGCGGGTTCAAATCCAGCCTGGGCCTGCCAAACAACAATGACGGCTGCAACCCAAAAATGGCCGGGCGTTGTGGCAGGTGCCTGTAGTCCCAGCTACTTGGGAGGCGGAGGCA
>CAUYRH010005909.1:0-34920 GCA_963574655.1 Perodicticus potto
TTCCTCAAGATCACTACTAACCAACTCCTCCTTGGAAAAAGATTTCTTTTTCTTGGGTTTAGAGACAGGGATAGATAGGTGGTCTTCCATTCCATTCTCCTGAGGAACCTCCTGGGGCTTTTGCTTTTTCTTCTTTTTGGGTTTTTCCACTGTATCCTAAAGGGAAAAGGGGGAATTAGGTGTGAGAATGGTGTCACCTATCACAAGCGCGCGCACACACACACACACACATCCCCATTATGTTTTTTAGCAACAGCTGGGGCAGGAAAAACTGGTAAAGTTCTGTTAAAATTACCCAGTGTTTCTGGGACAGTTTTAAAATCAAGTGGGTATAACTTTGGAATTGTAGCCTCTGGGGTAGATTTCCCAATTAGAAGTTAAGGAGAACATGTAATGAAGAATTACCTCAGCCCATTAAATAACTTACAGAAAAGCCCACCATGCTGGTCACAATAGAACCATCACGCCAAGTTCCAAAGGGTACCTTGAAATTACTTTAACTGGGCACTAAATGAAAATCCTGGGGAGGATGATTCTAGCTTAGCACATTGGGGACCTCCCTGCCCCCTTCCCCACTGTGAAACACTACCACTTCCGGACACACGTCTGGGAATAAGCAGAGCAGGAATTTACACTACCCCAGGTTGAGGACTCCTGGGAGGCAGCCGAGGACAGAACACACTTGCCCAGGGAACGGGTGTGTGCTACAACCAGCTCTCTGGGCTCTTGAGCAAGTTCTCTCAGCACCTATCTCCTTCCTATAGAATCAAGAGGTAGTTTGAGATGTTTCAGGTCCTTGTTTCAGTCCAAAAGCCTGGACTCAAGACCATGGCTTGACGAAGCACATCCTTTTGTTCTGCTGTTGAAAATCCTACAACACATGATCTTCACCTGGGCTATCTGCCTACTGACCTCACACTCCTCCTGAGTGCTACTGCTGTTTTCTGAAGAAGCGAAGGCAAGTGCAGCTAGTCGTTTCTTTTCCTTCTTCAAGCGTTTCTTCTCCTGTTTCTCCAGTTTCCTAGTGATCTCAGCAGCCGCTTCCTCTGCCTGGTCAAAGAAAAGTGATGAAAAGGCCCGAAAACTTCTGGTGCTCCAAGGCCTCCTTTCTGGCTTTATTGGATCAGGCTCATTAAATCAGTTTTTTCTGCCTCCACTCGACTAAGGTCAGGCTAAGACACTTCATCACCTCCAACTGCTATGTGGTTCTCCCCCTACCCAGAGAGCTCAATGCTCAACACCAACCTGAACCATTGCTTCCTTCATGACATCCAGATTCTTTCTTGGAATCTCTCCAGTCTCATAGAATGACAGCCGCTCTTCAACTTGTTCCCGAAGCTTCTCCCCAAATACGCTCGTGGGCACCTCTGGGGTGTGTGTGTGTATAAACAAAGCTGGTCAGCCTCTCAATGGACAATAGCCTCCCTGCTCTACCCAGTATTTCTTCTACCCTTAGCTTCACTCAGACCCCAAGTATCAACACTCACTAGGTGAACTGCTGTTGACGAAAAATAGTACCATCATTGTAGAAGCTGCTAAGGTAGTTAGCCCCCCACCCCAGCCCTCTTCTCACAACCCCCATACCAGAAAAGCAATCAATTCGTGAGGCAATACTGCATTTGTTTGCCAGGTATCGGGAGATTCGGCCTTTGTTCTTGGCAGCTGCTCGGCCAATGAAGGTGGAATGGAAAATGAGTCCATATTTTGGTGTGTTACCTCTTGTCTTCAGGGCTCTGAGAGAATATTCAGCAGAGTTTAAGATCAGAAATGTCAACCCCATTAGCCAAGGTAACTCACCCAGTTCCCCAAATCCCCAGAATGAATCTCAGGACAGGCTGGGTCTTTCCCCCAATGCATGCCATGCCAACCAACCCATAGCTCCCAGAGGCATCCAATGTCGCTGACCTGGAAACTTGGTCCCTTTGCTGGGCCCTGGGAATCACTCAGACACCAGGACTGGCCATCACCCCCAAAGCACAGGGCTGTATAGGTCAGGGAGCCCTGGGTGGCCATCACTGTGATCCCCAAACAAGCAGCGGGCACCAGAAGTGGCACCTGAGTGTGAGCAGGTGCCTGACTGGTACCTGAACAGGGCCTTTTCAGCCCCAAGGATCTGCACTGTGGATGCTGGATACTTGGCCAGGTTGGTGAGGCTGCCAGCATGAGCGATGAGACGTGCACCTACCTAGAGAAAGTCAAGGAAGGAGTCAGAAGCTCTAACTGCTTACCTGCCAGCTGCATGACCCCTGCTCACCTCTTCCTCATCAAGCACAATGGGAAGATACAGCAGGTCAGTTAACACAGCAGTGCAGATACACATATAATACCCCCATCCCCATGACACACCGCTTCTCCAATTAAGGCTGACAAGCTGGGGGCTACTTGGCTCATCTTGGAGCGCAGGTAAGTGTGGAGGCTCTGGCGATACTCCGACAAAGACACCACGCGGCTGGAGAAGCTCTCGATGTTTATCAAGTCAATGGCAGATATGTCCATACCTAGGAAACACCAAGAGTGAGTATAACAGTCAGCTATTTAGGGCCCTATTCCTTATGTAGGTTGCCAGGCTCTGTACTGACCCATGGAGGACCGTGAGGCATCTAGAATAGCCTTGGCTTTGGCTCCATCCATCGTTAATTCCTCCAACTTCTCCAGCTTTTCCTCATTCAGCTCCCTTCGGTTTCCAATAAACTGGGCAACGCGGCAGTATGTGGCATTGTCGTTGATGATCTTCACCAGTTCCGGAAAGTGATACCCATACCACTCCCTGCAAAGAACCATAGTCACTCCCAGCCCAGCTACTTTATCTCAAACAACAAAGCCATAGCCTCAGCCTTCTCCACACTTATTCTCTGCCTGGAGGAAACAAAATACATTAAATTCAAATCCATCTCAACTCCATGTTCCCCCATTCACAATACAGACCAGGTATGGGGCCTGGGCTGGGGTGTACATAGGGTAGGTTTACTCTGCCTCCTCTTTCTATACAGTCAGTGTAAGAACACAGCCTGTGGTAAGCATCAGGAGGTCCAGCTTCAGCCCACATGGTTCTACCCACAGGAGTTGTCAGTCCTGATCAAGATTCTAAATTAACTCAATTACAGGGCAAAGACTCCACTGATAGGAATAGCCCCCACACTCACCTGACACGCATAGAGAAGGTATTGATGTCTTTATCCAGCTGATCCAGGAGACTAATGGACTGGATGATCATATTGTCCACCCGGTTCACATTAAACTTAACTTTGGCACGAGAATAGCTGTGTCCCAGCCCGAGTTGGGCTTTGCAAGCTGAGATATCAGTCAGACCCTTCACCAGATTATGGAAGTGCAGACGAACTCCTAAGAGGAGGGTAGGACTATGAGCAAGGGCTCTGAGCAAGCTCCTGCACTCAGGAGCACCAGCAAGCATGAGGCCTTCCCAGAAGCAAGCATAGCACCCTAGCAGATTTCCAGCACCCCCCTTGAAAAGGTAAGGAACATAACATATGATGGTCTCACCTCGCAGGATCTCAGCTATCACGCCTCCAGTCTGGCAGTTGTACCCTAACTCCTCTTGTATTGCAGCACCGATCTTGGGATCACCAACCCCCAAGAGTACTTTCTTCTTTTTGGATGGCAGATGGGTCTCCAAGAGCAGACGCAAGTCCTCATGAACAACACCTCAGGGCACAAAGAACACAGCTCCCACTAACATGCTGAAGGATGCAAGACCAGCTGACTATGCTGGTCTGGTGGAGCATGCTGGAATGGCATGCCTAGATCCCTCCCCTTCAGGCATTGCTCAGAGACACAGAGACATCAGTGACTGCACTCAGGGGATTGACAGATAAGAAAGTCATCACTGCAAAGCCTGGCCCAACCTAGGGAGGTACTGCCTTGAGGTCCAATAGCACATATGAAAACACATAACTGAAGCTGTAACGCACCCTTAGATATTACCCAATTTGACTTCTGGGAACAAACCATTCTCTTGGCTTGCATTTATCTAAATTGCTCTTTTCAATGAACTGAAAATTACGGCAGAGAATCAGGCAATTCATTGTGTTTAGGCAAACTTAGCCACAAGTAGGTATTAAAATAGCCCCCTCTATTTCATTTACGAATCATTTGTCACTATAGTACCCAAAAGAAAGATCTGCTTCCTGGATTGTGTGCTTTAAATGCAAAACAACGGATCTATCACAGTTCCCAGATCTTGAGTTCTGTGAAGACAATCACTGTTTTTTTTTTTTTTTTAGATGGAGTCTCACTTTGTTGCCTTCAGTACAGTGCTATGGTGTCACAGTTTACAGAAATTCTTGGGCTCAAACTATCCTCTTGCTTCAGCTTCTCCAGTAGCTGGGACTACTGGCACCCACCATGAAGTCCAATAATTTTTTAGAGAGGGTCTTAGTCTTGTTCAGGCTGGTCTCCAACTCGTTAGCTCAAGCAATCTTCCTGCCTTGGCCTCCCAGAGTGCCAGGATTAGAGGTAAGCCACCACGCCAGGCCTGAAAGCTATTATTTTAAATTACATTCTGTCCATCTCTAATACTGCCCAGCGTTTACCAGATTTACAGCTAGCGGAAAAAAGGTTAAGTACCATCACAAATCCCCCAGGAAGGTAACGTAAGCAATTACACGTATCTTATCCCTCAGGAATACTTAGCGACTTACCTTCAGACACTGCATTGGCATTTTCCAAGGCAACCTGAGATGAGGAAAAGGGACAAAAGGCCACTAGACGAACGATGTTGTGGAATTTTCCCAGGTTGAGCACGGACTCCTCCACCTGCGGGTGAATGGGGGGGGCGAAGGAGATGAACGGTTTCTTTGCTCTTTCCTCTGCAACGCAGTAAAGCAGAGGTTCTCAGCCCTGGACGATCTTAAATTGTACCAATGCTTAGGCCCCATATCCCGGCTTCCGCTTTAGTCGGTAGAGGGTAGTCCGGGATGCTTACTTTTCATTGATCCTACAAAGATTCTAACCACGATTCAAGGTAAAGACCCCTGCGCTCTAGAGCTTTCCAGGCCCAGCTCCTCCCCCGTCCCCGGCAAGAGCAGCCGGCCACGTGGGAGCGCGTGGTGCATGCTGGGACCCGCGCGGAGCGAGGGTCTGCGGCGCCCGCCAAGCCCACTGAGTTCACCCACCTGCGG
Organism: Perodicticus potto; assembly: GCA_963574655.1. NCBI lineage: Eukaryota > Metazoa > Chordata > Mammalia > Primates > Lorisidae > Perodicticus > Perodicticus potto. Next base: position 5,139 of record CAUYRH010005909.1, read on the forward strand.
CAACAGCAGACTGATCTCCTCCACCTCCTTCAGCGCCAGCAGCGCGTAGCCGACCGCGTGCTCGAACAGCACGTGCAACAGTACCTGGAATGGAGCCGGGGCGCAAGCGTCAACGCGGCTTCAGCATGCGCCCAGCTCCGCTTCCGAAGCAAGCCCAGGGCCAGGCCCGAATCCAGGCCCACACCACCACCTCCGCTTCGCCCACGACCCACAACCACTCCTCACCATGGCGCTCCCTCCTTGCTCCGCTCGCACTGCGGCTATGGAGCTCTGGCGCGCGGATCCAGAGGCTCCAGAGGCCACGCCCATCTCGCTGACCAATCAGAGGCCGAGGACGGCACCATTTTAGGGTTTTTGCAGGGGTCCACCGGGATGGTATCGCCCAGAGAGCAGGTGGGGGAGGTGCGGAGCGCGGGCGGGCTGATCTCTTCCGGCCTCTGCAGCTACGCGGTCGGGCGCGGTTGTCTGGGACGCGGGAGCGGGTCGGGCCTTGCAGGCCACAAGACGGTTTGGGAAGTCCTTTTCCAGAAGATAGTCAGATCCTTCATGTTTTCGTCTTATAGATTGCTGGCAGCAGGGCTCGGTGAATCAGGGCGGAAGGCTGTGTATGGGGCGTGGCGACCATCCCAGACCGTTGCGTAGCCGGCTCCCCGGAGCGCTGGCGACCCGGGGCCCCAGTTTCCTCCCTGCGCCCCAAACCCCAGGACTCTTCTTTCGCCTCCCACTCGGTGGTGACCCCTCCAGGTCCCAGTAGACCGCGCGCCCTTTTCACCTTTCCGGTATAGGAGCGGTGCCTGGGGCGTTCTGGCGCAGATTGCTGGAAACATGGCCCCTAGCGACTGTCGTTCGTGCCGTTGAATTTTGTTTATTGCTTTTAAAATAACGTGGCAGGCAATAACGTTGGAAAGAAAGACGATCCCAGGTCCTTCTAGGTCGGTGTCTTGTTCCTGGGCTTCACGAGACCCATCTCCTTTTGCGGGGCCACGTGTTGCTCATCCGTTTTAATGGCCCCAAGTCAGTGGTTGTCAACCTTCCTATGCCGCGATGTATTTTCATTGTTACAAAGGGGTCGTAGAGCCGACAGGTTGAGAACCGCTGCCCTAAGTTCTTAGCTCCGAGTGAATTGTCGCTGCTTCCGTGGTCCTCCAAGCGTGGCTTTTGGGCACTCAGGCGATTATGTCGGAATTATTTTTGCCTTAATGATTAATATTAGAGTTATAAATCCAAAGCTTGTTTATCCCTAAGTAGTATATGCCTTAATAAATGAAGAAAATCATGCTAGGAATTCTTGCGGTACAATTATACACCACATTTATAAACTTAATGTTATTTTCTTTTGCAGTTTTTTTTTTTTTTTTTGAGATAGAGCCTTAAGCTGTCACCCTGGATAGAATGCTGTGGCATCACAGCTCACAGCAACCTCCAATTCCTGGGCTCCAGCGAGTCTTCTGCCTACGCCTCCCAAGTAGCTGGGACTACAGGCGCCCGCCACAATGCCCGGCCATTTTTTGGTTATAGCTGTCATTGTTGTTTAGCAGGTCCGGGCTGGATTCGAACCCCTCAGCTCAGGTGTACGTGGCTGGCGCCTTAGCCTGTTGAGCCACAAGCGCTGAGCCTCTTTTGCAGCTTTTGGTGGGGGCCGGGTTTGAACCCGCCACCTCCGGCACATGGAGCTGGCGCCCCACTCCTTTGAGCGAGCCACAGGCGCCACCCAACTTAATGTTATTTTCTTAAACGACTCAGTTACTTGACAACTAAAATCCAAGTACCTAGTTCACTCTTATAAATCCAGTATATTAAACCTAAAACATGGTTGGTCAATTTCATAATCTCAGTATTGCCTACAGATGTGGTTAAATTCGGCTACACATATGGACTTAATATTATGAATCACATGATTCAGATTCTAAAATGGAATTGCAAAATTAACTTATTACATATCGGAGCATTAAATTCTCCTAAACATAATAAATACTTAAAATACCAAATTAGGGCGGCTCCTGTGGCTCAGCGAGTAGAGTGCCGTCCCATATACAGAAGGTGGCGGGTTCAAACCCGGCCTTGCACGAACTGCAAAACAAAAAAATATAGCAGGGCGTTGTGGCGGGCGCCTCTAGTCCCAACTACTCGGGAGGCTGAGGCAAGAGAACCGCCTAAGCCCAGGAGTTGGAGGTTGCTGTGAGCTGTGTGACGCCACCGCACTTTACAGAGGGCAATAAAGTGAGACTCTGTCTCTACAAAAAAACAAAAAACAAAAAACAAAAAACAAAACGAAATTAAACAGATGATCCAAAATATGAATGCAATGACACCAATTTTGTTCATAATTTCTATACTTTATCCTAAATCTTTCTGGGCTTACTAAAGTAGGGGTTTTCAAGTGAGAATTCAGAATCTTTTAATGGGTTGCAGAATTCAGTCATTCACAACTAACCTTAAAAAGTAGGGTTAACGAAAATAGGAAACAAATAAGTATACCGTGTTGTAAAGGGTCAGGGTGCAGTGGCTCAGGCCTATAATCCTAGCAGTTGGGGCGGCCATGTTAGGAAGATGGCTTGAGGCCACGACCTAGCATGAGCAAGAGCAAGACCTTGTCTTTACAAAAAATAAAAAAAATAGCTATGCATGATGTGGCACACCTCTAATCCCAGCTACTGGGAAGGATATGGCTTGAGCCCGGGAGTTTGAGGCTGCAGTGAGCTATGATGGCACCACTGTACTTTAGCCTAAGTCAGTGGTTCTCAACCTTCCTAATGCAACCTTTAATACAGTTCCTGGGGGTGAGACCCACAGGTTGAGAACTGCAGGCCTAAGTGATAGAGTGAGACATTGTCTAAAAAACGAAAAAGTATAAACATAATGAGATTTCTAAAACTTGTCTCAACTGTATGTTTATATATATAGATATATATGTACATATGGAAATACATATTGTTCACATATGTAAACCAAACACGTTTCTGTGTATTAGATAGGGATATAAAAAGTCAGAGTCACTCAGTGAGCCAAATGATAACCACAGTCATACTTTGGATAGACTTGACTCCTCAGGTTACAAAGGAGCTGTAATGAAGTAGTTTGATGATTTAAGAGATGGGTGAAGAAAAGTACTTCAACTAGTGAAATACCAATGCTTGTGATGAAATAGGAATTCGGTGTAAATACTATAAGTAGGCTGGGTGAGGTGGCTCACGCTTGTAATCCTAGCGCTCTGGGAGGCTGAGGCAGGTGGTTGCTTGAGCTCAAGAATTTGAGGATGCTGTGAGCTGTGGATGACACCACAGCACTATACCCAGGATGACCGAGTGAGAGCTTGTCTCAAAAAAAAAAAAAAAAAAAATACCGAAAGCATTCCTTGGCTTTCCTCACGGCCATCCTTCCCTGAAGTATCTGCCCCTGATACTTGTAATCCCAACCCAAAAGGTCATTTCTGCAACAGGTGTAATGGAGCACCTAATTCCTCCCCTTAGGCTGTTTTCTAGATTCATTGCTCCTGCCTTGGTTCATGTCTTCCCTACCAAAGTAAACTTTTAGAGAAACTGGTTTCTCCTTTAAGCCATCTCCCTCTCTGGCAGAATATCCAATCATGTTGTATTTGTGGGTGCTTGTAGTGATACACAGTGATGGAGAGGTTATGGGCCTTGGTATCCCAGGATCACCTGTGGTAGTATTCTCCAACAATAGTTACCAGTGGTCCGTGTCTCCTGGTTTCAGGTCTTGTGTCCTACATTGAACTGAGCTGGGTCTGTGACTTGTTATAGTCAATGGAATATTGTAGAAGTGATTCTGTGCTAGTTCCAGGCTTCAGCCTTTTACATTTCGGGGGGCCTTGAGTTGCCGTATAAGCAGTCCACCTACTCTGCTGGAGAGACCATATAGAAAGGGAGGGGCGCTGAGAGACTACATGAAGAGAGACAAAGAAAGAAAGAGGAATAAAGGTCTAGCCTTCCAGGCATCCCTGCCAAGATAACGGGCATGCCAGTGAAGGCTTTTTGTGTTTTCCAGCCCCTGCTACCATCTTAATGCGGGCACGTCAGAGACCCCAGACAAGACCAGAAGAACCACCACCTGTGCCCTATCTGTCCTTATTATGAAAAATAAGGTATTGTGGATTGAAGCTACTAAATTTAGGGGTAATTTTTTTTTTATGCCTCGAACTACTTTTTATTTGCAACTACATGATTTCATGCAATTTTTCTAAACAATGACATAAAATAGATCTTTGTATGTAAATAATTTACATACGCTCCATAAAGTAAATGCTCACAGGTGCTACAACAGATCATCCACTCCTACAGTGTTCTTGTATTCAAGAGTTGATGCACAATATATAAATACTCAAGTCCAATATTAAAAACTCAGGCATTGACTAACTTTAATAAAGTTCCCCAAACTATACCAATATATCTAAAGTGCATATATATTTTTAAGAAAGATTATTCTCCATTTGGTTATCCAAATCAGGGAAGGAAGAATAAACCATACTGTCCATCTAGCTTCACTGCTACTAGTATGAACTTTTAACTTTCAATGCGTGGTAAGGTTTATTCTACCTTTCTCTCAACATGACACCAACAAAATCAAAAGAAGCTAGTGAGGTGCTAACGTGTGAAGATTAATTCAGTGATTCCGGTCACAATGCATTCCAGGAGGAGGTACCCATGTCACTGGAATCGGACAGTATGGTTTATTCTTCCTTCCCTGATTTGGATAACCAGATGGAACAGGAGAAGGGTGGTGGTTCTGATGGCCATTCTCTCGGTACATTCCTGGCTTTTTTCTGGGCAACGGATCCACATTGAAAGAGGTGGGAATATCAGTTCCGAACTGGTACACTGGGTTTGGTGTTGCAGTCACTGAATTGGGTTTCACTTCCACTTCCTTACTTGTTTCTTCATCTGAGGAAAAAGATCCTGAATGATAATCAGAGGTGACTTTGTCCAGGGCCCTGGTAACTTTCTTGGAGATCTTGTCCTTGTTCTCATCCTCATTTTCAAAGCTGGCAACAATGAATGCATTGTTTTTCTCTCCATACCGACAGCACACCTCACCGGGGTCTACCTAGAGAGTCAGCTCCTTTGGTAAGCCCAGGTGGTCACTATACAAGATGCAGCTGTTCTCACAAGCTTTCGGGACATCAGCATCTCTGAAACTTACTGACACGAATGCATCTGTAAGCCTGTCCTTCTGATGGTTTTTCCGGATACCAATGATTTTTGTATTTTTCTTGAAGTATTAGAGTCAATTTCTCAGCAAACCTCTCAACTGCCTCTTTTTTCCACTTATCGTGTTTTCGAGCTAGCCTTGTGAAAAAGAAGACAACAGCAGCAATTTCGTCCTTCTGGATGAAGATAAGACATCCTCTGCCATCCAGAGGAAAAAAGAAGACAACAGCAGCAATTTCGTTCTTCTGGATGAAGAGGAAAAACAACTGAGCAGCGCGTTCTGCTGTGGAGCGTGGGCTGAGAGGACTGGCTGGCGGGCTGGCCAGTAGGCAGAGAGCGCGCGCTCTTAGGGGTGATTTTTTAAGCAGCAGTAAGAATGAATCAGAGTCTGCAAACCAGGGTTCAGACCCCAGCTCTGCCGATACTTACAATGTGATCATCATTTAACTTTCCTGAGTTTTCTTTTCTTTTTTTGCAGAATGAACATTAAGTGTTCATTCATCCCTTTAGCACTTATTGAAGATCAACTATAGGACAGATGTGACATCCGTGTAGTACCGGGCATGTAGTGGGAGGTCAACAAATGTTAGTTTGACGGACCCGCCGTCCACTAGCGAGGTTCTGAGGAGGGGGCGCTGGGATGAAAAAAGACACACACACACACACACACGCACACACACACACACAGGGTAATGGACTCAGTCAGTCTGAGCCTGAGACTGAGACTGAGACTGAGACAACACTTTATTTTGACACCATGCTTTTCTATTCTCACAGGGAAAAAAGGTCAATTAAGGTTCTCTTTGGCACTCTCTTACTCCTTGGGAACTGCTGTGCTGTTTACCTTAAAACTGCCACTGCTAGTTCTGAGCATCTGGACTTTTTATTCCCTGTTTTGGCTTCTGCCAGTTTCATCTTAGAAAAAGTCAGACCTTGGCCATAGCAAGGACAAAAGCGGTTTCTCATGCGGGGGGAGTCCCCCGCGGGTTCCCACGTCTCACGGCTTCCCACATTAGTTCCTTTTTCAATAAACAGCACGGTGTAATATTACCCATTCTCAGTTGCATCCCAGTTCTTGATCACCTCCCATGGAATTTACTAACTTCTCATTTTTTATACCACCTACTTACCCTAATTCTTTTTATTACTTCAGCCATTAAAACACATCTCCTCTAGACACCATTTAGTTTCACACCTTAAAACAGTTACACATCTCCTTTTGCAGCTTCCAATGACAGCCAGTTTACTGTCATTCTGATTGTCGTTAGAACCTAGAAAATTCATACATTGTGTAAACTTGCCAATTATTGGTATCTCAGTTCTATTTTAAAAGTCTTTTTTTTTTGAGACAGAAACTCATTCTGTCACCCTGAGTCAGAGTGCTTCATAGCTCACAGCAACATCAAACTCTTGGGCTCAAGTGATTCTTTTGCCTCAGCCTCCGAGTAGCTGGGACTACAGGCGCCTACCACAAAGCCTGGCTAATTTTAGAGGGTCTCCCTCTTTCTCAGGCTGGTCTCAAACTCCTGAGCTCAAGCAATCTACCTGCCTTGGCTTCACAGAATGTTAGAATTACAGGAGTGAGCCACCTTGTCCACCCCCACTTAAACAGTCTTGTTAAGGAAGGAGTCCTCTCTTCTTCTTGGGCTCTTTTTAAAATGGCACTGTCACAGCCTAGCTGCGAGGGAGAGGCGGCGATGTCTTGGGTCTCAGTGCTCTGGTTCTAGTGCTGTGGGAGGCATTAATCCTGCTATATGGTTGCTTTGGGCTGACCACTAGGCCTATGCACTCTGCCCTCTGAGATGTGCTGATCCCATAAAGATGCTCAAAATCTCCAAGCTGGTGTCTCCTTACTGCAGTCCTTTACTGGTTCCATGCTGTCTTGCTTCCATGTATTCCTTCACTAAATGCATGGTCTTTAGCATCACTGACCTGCCACATAACAAAGACCAGCTCATTATCAGAGGGCTTTTTTACTCTAGCACTGCCTCCTATGCACACTGAGCTGGCTTTCCTGTGCCGTGCTGATGGTTGCACTGGGTCAAGCTTGGGACCTCTATGGTGGGGGTCAGCAAACTCTGACTCATGAGCCATGGCTGGGCCCAAGAGCAAAGAAAACTTTGTACATTTTAAAAGTTTGTTAAAAAAAAAAAAAAAAGAAAAGAATAAGCAACAGAAACTATATGGCCTACAAAATCCAAAATGCAATGGAACCTTTGTAACTTGACCACCCAAGGGACTGAACAAACTGGTCAACATACAGAGGTGGTCAACATAAGGACCTACGCCTGTTGTACTGATATGTAAATGTGGTGCATGAAAATTAGGTCAATGTAAGGAGGTGCTCAACTATGGAAATTCTACTGACCCTTTGCAGAAAAAAATTGCTGATCCATCTTCTCAAGGCATGCAGCTTCCTCTGTACCATGGCCAGAAGAGCAGGTACAAGGAAATAGACACTGTCCTTTTAGAAGTGGAAAACTTGTTGAAATTGAAAAGAAATACAAATGATCTCTTAGGAAATTAGGCACAGATGAAGAGAGTATCAGTAAATCCGAAGATATTATCAAGTAACTTATCTAAAATGCAACAGAGAGATAAGGTGAAAGAAAGATTACAAGACATAGAATGTGTAATGAAAGAGTCTAACATCTGTTTTAATTAGAGCTCCAGAAGACAGGAAGGAAAAAGAGGAGGAGCAGTATCTGAAAAGACAATGGATGCATTTTCCCCAGAACTGATGAAAAGTATGGATCCAAAGGTGCAGTGATGTGTCCCTAGCAGGATAAATTTAAAGAAACCCATACTTACTTGTACCCAGTATAATGACACAGCAAAACATCACAACCAAACAGAGGATCTTGAAAGCATTTTTAAAATTATTGATTTAAATTTATAATGGTTACAGAATTACTCAGGTTTCCTACCCTCTGGAACCAATTTTGTTAGTTTTACTCTTCTGGGAACTTGTTCATTTCATATACACTTTCACATTTTTTGGTGTAGATTTGAATTAGAATTTATTTTACCTTTTCTGCAACATCTGTAGTTATGGTCTTTTGTTTTTATTCCCAATGTTTATTCTTGCCTTCTTTGTTTCATTAGTCTTGTCAGCAAAATATTAATCTTATCCACTCTTTTTTTTTTTTTTTTTGCATTTTTTGGCCAGGGCGGGGTTTGAACCCGCCACCTCTGGTATATGGGGCTGGCACCGTACTCCTTTGAGCCACAGGTGCCACCCCCACTTTGGGTTTGAGCAATCCTCCTGCCTCAGCTTCCTGAATAGCTGGGACTACAGGCGCCTGCCACAATGCCTGGCTAATTTTTCTGTTTTTAATAGAGGTGGGGCTGGTCTTGCTCATGCTGGTCTCAAACTCCTGAGCTCAGGCGATCTACCTTCTTCAGCCTCCCAGAGTGGTAGGATTATAGGTGTGAGCCACTGAGCCCCAGCCTAATCCAAAACTTTTTGAGCACTGATGTAGCACTCAAAGGAAATGCTTATTGGGGCATTTTGGATTTTGGATTTTGGGGTGTGTGTTTTAGACAGAGTCTCACTCTATTGCCCTGGGTAGAGTGCTGTGGCATCATAGCTCATGGCAACCTCAGACTCTTGGGCTCAAGGCACCCACCAGGATGCATGACTAGATTTTTTTTTTCTTCTCCTCCTCCTTTTCCTCCTTGTCCTCCTCCTCCCTCCCCCATTCTTCTTTTAGTACAGGCTAGCTTTTCTATTTTTATTGGAGATGGGGTCTACTCAGGCTGGTCTCTTGACTCCTGAGCTTGAGCAGTCCACCTGCCTGGGCCTCTCAGAATGCTAGGATTACTGGCATAAACCACCACACTACCCTCTTTTTTTTTTTTTTAATTTCAGATTAATGTGAGGGTACAAATGATTAGGTTACATTGTTTGCATTTGTTCCTGGTAAGACTCTTCTTCTCCATCAAGGAGTGATAGGAGGTTAATTTGGAGGCGATGTGCAAGACAGATTCCCAAAGGGTTTCAGCTGAGATGTCCTACATGGTCTGTGTGGGAGCTGTGGTTTTCTCAGGTGTGCTCCAAGTTCAAGCTTAAAGCCATGTGGCACCCAGGGTGATTTTTTTTTTTTTTTCTGTATGGATTACTCATTGGGAAGGATCATGCACTATACCATCTGGACTGTTTTCATTTATTCCAGCCTATGATTAACTGTGTCATTTTGGTTTAAATTAACCCAAAGTGTTTACTCTGGCAACGCTGACGGGGACCTATGGAAACGGAATGTGCTGTTTAAATTCCAGTGGTGGGGAACTTCAGGAAAGGAAACTGCATGTAACCATGTAACCACCACAAGATGGCGGCACTTCATTCGAGAGTGAGAATCATCAAATTTGAAAGAGCTTATAGCAATTCTGGGTCTCTTTTCTCAAATGTGAAAAGGAATCCTGCAACATTCTTTAGCAACAATTTACATATATATGCAGCATTTCTTTACATAGAGCACAGAAGAATGAAAAGCATCTTGGGAGGGTCAATCTAGCCCAGCATTCTTTGTCTTTTTTGGTAATGATGCCCTGGCAGTTTCTGAAGCCCAGCAATTGCTTAGGGTTATAGGGCAAAAATTTTGTGCAGTTGATGCTGTTTGTGCTAATAACCCGGAGCCAAGGATGTTAGGTCTTATCCATGTCTAGCATAATATCTTTTTAGTGAGTACTTAGCATAATGCCATAGTTTTTTTTTTTTTTTGATACAGAGCCGCAAGCTGTCGCCCTGGGTAGAGTGCTGTGGCATCACGGCTCACAGCAACCTCCAACTCCTGGGTTTAGGTGACTCTCCTGCCTCTGCCTCCCAAGTAGCTAGGACTACAGGCGCCCACCACAACGCCCAGCTATTTTTTTGGTTGCAGCCATCATTGTTGTTTGGCGGGTCCGGGCTGGATTCGAACCTGCCAGCTCAGATATATGCGGCTGGTGCCTTAGCTGCTTGAGCCACAAGTGCCAAGCCAATGCCATAGTTTTTTTTTTTTTTATGTGACTTTTTATTTTTTATTTTTTTAGAGACAGAGTCTCACTTTATCGCCCTCGGTAGAGTACTATGGTGTCACAGCTCACAGCATCTTCCAACTCCTGGGCTTAGGCGATTCTCTTGCCTCAGCCTCCTGAGTAGCTGGGACTACAGGCGCCCACCACAACTCTCGGCTATTTTTTTGTTGCAGTTTAATGCATAGTTTTTTATGCATTAATTTGTTGGATCTTCACAGCCGAATTTACAGGTCAGGTTTATATGACCTGTTTTCCAGTCATCGTTTTGTGATAGAGATATCAGTATGCTCTGTGTACTTCATTCACTCCTACTACGACCTTGGGCCTTTCTTCATGTTTTCCAAACTAATGCTGCATTGAAGGGTAAAACATCTAGCACAACACTGCAGATGGCTGTCTCCGAATAGCAATCCTCAGCACTGAAACACAAGCTCTGGCTGGGAGTGGTGGCCGGCACTTTTAATCCTCCCAGGCCAAGGTGGGAGGATCCTTTGAGGCTAGGAACGAGAGACCAGCCTGGGCAACATAGAAAGATCCCATCTCTAAAAAAAAATTTTTTAAAATTAGCCAGACATAGTGATGCATACCTGTGGTCCCAGGCATTTGGGAGGCTGAGGCGGGAGGATGCTTTGAGACCAGGATAGAGTGAGAACTTGTTTCTAAAAAAAAGCAAACAAAAAAACCCAAGGTCATTTGATGGCAGTCACATACCTGGCTGATTTGCCTTTGAAGATTATATTGCAGTTTTTATTCCCTAGGAACCAAAATGGATGAAGTCTCTAGCCATCCTATCCTTAGGTTTTAAAGGTACCTCTTGGGAACAGTATGGGTATTTAAAAATATCCATCAGATTATCTTTGTCTTCTATCTGGGGAATTTAGTTCAATTGCATTTATTTTGATTCCCATTATATTTTTATTTATTTCTATCCTCTTACGTTCTTTGCATTTGTTGTTCTGTTCTTGATTCTTTGTCTTTTTCTTCCTCTCTTAGAGGCACTATCAACCTAAGATCACTTTGAGTTAAAATTTCCATTTGAGTTTTTTGGAACATATAATTGACTCTTGTACAACATGGGTTTTAACTGGGTGGGTCCACTTATTTGAGGATATTTTTTCTGCTTCTGCCACTCCTGAGACAGCAAGACCAAGATGAAGAGGATGATGATCCACTCCCACTTAATGAATAGCAAGGATATTTTCTCTTCCTTGTGATTTTCTTTTTCCAGCCTACTTTAAGAATACAATATACAATACATATTACATACAAAATAGACAACTATTTTAAATGGCACATGAACTTTATGGCCATCCTGTATGTGTCAATTGTGTTATCAGTAGGCCTGTTGGTCAACAGTAGGCTATTAATAGTTAATTCTGAGTGAATCAAAAGTTATACACAGATTTTTGACTGCATGGGGGCTGATATCCTTAACCCTTGTGTTGTTCTAGGATCAGCTGTAGTGTGAGAATTTAGATCCTTTCTGTGAGGGCTGCCTTGTGGACATAACTTCTCAGGGGAGACTTTTTCTCCTCTTTCTGCCAAGGTCAAGAGAGAGAAATGTGGGTGGTGCCCGTAGCACAGTGGTTACAGCATGGGCCACATGCACCAAGGGTGGCAGGTTCAAACCTGGCCTGGGCCTGCTGAACGGTGATGACAACTGCAACAACAACAACAAAAATAGCCAGGCGTTGTGGTGGGCTCCTGTAGTCCCAGCTACTTGGGAGGCTGAGGCAAGAGAATCGCTTAAGGCCAAGAGTTTGAGGTTGCTGTGAGCTGTGACATCACAGCACTCTACTGAGGATGACATAGTGAGACTATCTCAAAAAAAAAAAAAAAAAAAGACAGAGATAAATGTTGCTTTTGGCATGCCAGGTTTATTTCTTATTGTGTCTTACAGAACATGAGGGATCTGGCGCCCCAGCTTTCTGTGTGGCTGTGCATAGTACATGTGAAGTAATCTCACTGAGCTGAGGATCACAAGTCAGGGGAGACCACGTGTCCCCTTTGATCTTCTTCACCTGAAGTGTGTCCCTACTTATGTGATTCTGCATACAATGGAGCTCTTAGGAAAAGGAAATAAAAGTAAATAACTTAGGTTATTAAAAGTGAATAGATCTGCCTGCAAAATAGCCCCCAACAGATAAAATTCAGCATCTGCTTCATTTCCCTTCCATAAAGAATGCATAGACAAACTAGATAATATCAGTAAGACATTGGTTATATTTCTCAAGATAAAGTTTTAAATAGACTATTTAGTTCAAATCATTCTTAGGTGAGCTAAAGAAATAGGAAGGAAGGAAAGAAGGGAGAAAAGGAGGAAGGAAATGTTGTCCATGCCCTATGGCCCATAGGCTGAATAGCAAAGTTTTAAGATGAAATGAGCTGGAAAGTTAAACTCAAGAAGCAGAGATGATAGTAATCTTTAGTCTGTTTCCTAACAGCAACATGTCCAGCTGTGAAGCCACACTGCATCAACATCCTTCCTTTCTCACTTATGCCAGCTTCCTGTCTCCATCTCCCTAGCTCACCGGAAGTCTCCTGTCATTTGAGGATCCTGGGGGCATCATCAATTAATCCTCTGGTGGAGTCCTCTCAAAAGAGCTTTAATGTTTTCCTGACAGAGATCTTAGAACTATTTGAATTAGAAAATCTTCTGTTAAAATATGTACACAAATTTGTTGATAACCCTCCCATCAAAAGGTGAAGCCCAATTGTCTTCCCCTAGAGTGTGAGCTAGATTTAGTGACCAGTTCTACTGAGCAGCAAGTGGAGGAGCTGATGATGTGACTTGTGAGACTAGGTCATAAAAGACACTGTGGCTTTCTCCTCTCTCTTGGATCACTTGCTCTGGGAGAAACTAGCTGCCATGTTGTGAGGACACCCAAGTAGACCTATGGAGAGGGCCACACGGAGAGTGACTATGGTCTCTTGTTAACAGCTACCAAGGAACCCGAGCCTCCTGCCAATAGCTGTGTGTGTGAGATGTCTTGGGAGAAGGTCTTTAAGCCCCAGTCAAGCCTTATGATATGTTAGCTCTGGCTGAGAATTTGACTGCAGTATCCAGAACTGCCTAGCTAAGCCACCACCAAATTCTTGACCCACAGAAACTATAATAAAAATAATAATAGAAATAATAATAAAAAATAAATGTTTGTTGTTTTAAGCTGTTAAGTTTGGGGGAAATTTTGTTATGCAATGATAGATAACAAATTATTCTCTTACATAAAATCATGCTGTGTTAGAACAAGATGATTTGTTTGTGTTTGTGGTAGGCATTTAGGTGTATTAGTAGACATCAGAGGCCTGCCAGTAATCACCAGAGGGCTGATGATTATTGAGGACCCACTCTTGGTCCCTTCCCCAGGGCCTGGCGATGTCCTTAGGCAGGTTGATGTGAAGGCCATGTGTTGGCATGATGGCCATCCTTGGGCCTTCCAGGCCTGATTGAGCTAAATTGCCAAGATTCTTGTGCTGAGGGCTCAGCTGGGTTAGCTTAGGGCCAGAGTATTTCCGTCCTGGGGAAGGCATATGACACTCAGGCAGTTTTGGATTAGAGTTTGGACCTGGTTTCCCAAAAGATAAAGCATTGCAATACCTTCTTTAGCCTTGACTAGGGACAGACTGGGGTGGAATACTCTACCCCATTTTTCTAGGTCATATGTCCCTATTCCCTCTCCATTTCAGGTTGTGATGTTTGGTGCTGGATTGGGAAGGGGGAGGAATGGGATGGAATTTAAAAATTATTTTAATTGTATAGCTTATAAAATCTGCAAAATCTCCATCTCTCCACCAAAATTTTGCCTGACTTCCAGGGTGGGGGGTTCTCCCAAGAACCCCTGGGGATCTGGGTGGGTAATGGCTTTAAGAAAGGTGACTAGGGCTCACGTCTGTAATCCCAGCGCTGTGGGAGGCCGAGGTGGGTGGATTTCCAGTGCTCACAATTCAAGACCAGCATAAGCATGAGCGAGCCAGAGAAAAGACCTTGTCTCTACCACCAGGAAAGAAGACCGCCGGGCGCTGTGGCGAGCGCCTGTAATCCCAGCTACTTGGGCGGCAACCAGCCCGCGCATCGTTACAAAGAAGGGCAATGGAAAACAAACAAACAAACAAACAAACAAACAAAACCAAGGAAACTTAAGAAAAGTAAAAGCCAGCTGAAAATAAAAGCAAAAAAAAAAAAAAAAAAAAGACAGGTGACTGGTTGAAGTGGAGGACTCCCTTTAGATACTCAGAGACATGGGGTGAGACGGTCCCTAGATCCTGATGCCATAATGCTCACCTCAGTTGGGGTGCACAGAGTAGAGAAAAGGAAGGAGCTCTCTGTAGGCAAGATAACTGGGGCTTTTGAAGAGTCCTGGGCTCTGAGTCCCATCCTGCTTAGCCTGTGCTCTCAGCAGCAAAGGCTTCTTAAGGGTCCAGTTTCCCGGGCTTATCCCTCCTTGGAGACATTCTGCATAGAACAATGATATGACATTATGTGGACACAGAATTACTAGGGACAAGGCTCTGTGTTGTACCTTTTGCAAAATTCTTCTAGGAAACCAAGTTCTTTTAAACAATGTGCAGGATGCCAAGTTCCTTTTAGAATTTGGTGCATGAGAAAGAGTTTTCTCACTGGATACAGCGGCTCATGTCTGTAATCTGAGCACTCTGGGAGGCTGAGGTAGGAGGATTACTTGAAGTCAGGAGTTTGAGACCAGCCTGAGCAAGAGCGAGACCCTGTCTCCACTAAAAGTAGAAAAATTAGCCAGGATTGGTGGCAGGTGTCTGTAGTCCCAGCTACTGAGGAGGCTGAGGCAAGACAATCATTCGAGCCCAGGAGTTTCAGGTTGCAAGCCTGGGCAACTGAGTGAGACGGTGTCTCCAAAAAAAAAAAAAAAAAAAAAAAAATGCCCTGAGCTATCTTCAAGTTAGAGAAGGAGAGCTGTGCTACTCTCTCACCCCTTTGCCTGTCTGCTGGGAGACCCCAATACATTTTTTATGCTTATGGCATCAACTTCCTTCATGCTTGGGGCTGGGGTATCACCAGTCTTCCCACCTACTATGACTGGACTTTGGGTTTATTTACCTTTATTTTCATTCACTTCTTGGATCTTTGACTTAAACCACCTCACCTCCTTTGCATAAAGGTGATTTTGGAAATGCAGATCACTAGGCGAGCTGGCAGAAACCTGTGTCCCAGCATGTACACCATAGAAATAGTCTATAAGGGTGGTCACAACCCTGTCTTCTCCTCCCAAAGGCTGGAGCCTAGAGGATCTTCTGTGAGTGTGGGGTTCAGCATTGCCTGACCTGAACAAGATGTTGGACAGGGCAGTCAGTGCAGGGAAGGCTTTTCAGCTCCCCTAAAGGGCAGGATAAGCTATTGACTTCCCCTCCTTTGGTAGCTGACAAGGCTAAGCAATCAAAGCCCCATATTATTATTATTATTTTGTATTTATTTATTTTTGAGATAGAGTCTCACTCTGTTGCCCTGGGTAGAGTGTGGTGGGATTCTAACTCACAGCAACCTCAAACTCTTGGGCTTAGGCAATCCCCTTGCCTCAGCCTCCTGAGTAGCTGGGACTACAGGCGCCCACCACAATGCCTGGCTATTTTTTTCTATTTTTCTATTTTTAGATGGGGTCTTGTTCTTGCTTAGGTTGGTCTTGAATTCTTGAGCTCAGGCAATCCCCTTGCCTTGGCCTCTTGAGTGCTAGGATTACAGACGTGAGGCACTGCGCCTGGCCAAAGTCTCCACATTAAAGGAGAGGGGCCAGTCTGTGTATGTGAGAGGAGAGATGAAGAGAGAACACCAATTTGGGTATGTGTGAAACGGTGGGCACAAGGGTCAGCTCCCAGGCTGGGGCTCCCATGAGTCCCAGCATCAGCGGCGAGATCTCTGCACATTCTTCCCAGAAGGACGAGTCTGAGACCGGAAGTAGCCAGGACTAGGACTGAGTCCAGAGGGCTGAGATATAGTGAGGTGCTGGGAAGCAGGCGGCATTGTCTTGTTGGGAGAACTGGAGGTCCCAGGGCCCTGTGCCTTGTTATCCAGGGTCTGGTTTTGGCTGGCAGAGTGAGGTGTGGTCTCTGGAAAACAAAATAGACGTGGGAGATTCTGCACAGGTTGCATTGTAGCTCTCCGGAGGCAGCCTGCTGCGAGTGTAGCTTTTAGTGCTGTTTGAGGATGGGGAGCTATCAGACTGCCCTGAGGATGCTGGAAGTGCCCGTGGCCTGGCTTTTGCATAAACAGATCTGTTGGAGAAGCATGGTCTGTCGCCTGGAGAACTAGACCCTTTGATCCTGGGTTTATTCTAGAGGACAAAATTGGGACAATGAGAACAGCAGCCTGGCAGGGTGACCGCCGGGATTGAATGTATGGTGGAAGGGAAGGGGCTGTGTGAACTTTGTGATCAGATCCACTTTCCAGTTCCTTCACTTAACTTGTTTCCTCCTCTTCCCCTAACTCCCAAGTTAGGGACAACGACTGACTGCTCTGTACTAAACCCAGTTCCTCTTCTTTTGGGACCCAGAAATGGACTACGTTTCCTTTGCAGGTGGGTGTGGCCTTTGGTGCGCTCCACTTCTGAGTGCACACCTGGGCTCTTTGCTATGTACCAGCTTGATACAGGCAGAGCCTGGATGGAGGAGTCAGGGTCCTCCCATCATCACTGTGGCCATCAATTGAAAACACACGATTTGGATTCTGTGTTGAGTGAAAAGTAAACTTTTGTTGTGTTGGAGCCACTAGCCATTTCGGGCCTGTTTGGTACAGTAACTAGTATCATTTAGCTGATACTTAAAAATAAGAATAAATAAATAATGCAGTTATTAAGAAATTAGAGCACATAAAAAAATGAACTCCTAAACTATCAGTCATTTCTTCTGGATCTTGTTCAATTCTTACACCTAAGACCAAAATTACTATGTATTAATACTGTTTAATTTTAGAACAAAAATGGTCCTTGGAAAATTGTTTCACTGCAGGATGGTCTCTTTCAACTTGAGGTTTCCTCATTCCCAAGTTGGAGGCTATCTGCAACCCCTCCTCTTTGGAGCTCTAGGACACTTTCTTTTTCCTTCCTTCTTTCCTTCCTTCCTTCCTTCCTTCCTTCCTTCCTTCCTTCCTTCCTTCCTTCCTTCCTTCCTTTCTTCTCTCTTTCTTTCTTTTTGAGACACAGTCTCACTCTGTTGCCCTAGGCTAAATTTCCATGGCATCATAGCTTACAGCAACCTCAAACTTTTGGGCTCAAGTGATCCTCTTCCTTTAGCTTCCTGAGTAACTGAGACTATAGGCATTTGCCACAACCCTTGACTATTTTTAGAGATGGGTTTTCACTCTTGCTCAGGCTGGTCTCCACCTCCTGACCTCAGGCAATCCACCCACTTTGGCCTCCCAGAGTGCTAGGATTATAGGCATGAACTACCATGCCTGACCAGGTGCTGGACTTTTATATGACTGGCAACACAGTAGGTTTGTTTACAAATCTTCACCCCAGACACATGAGTATTGTGTTGCACTATGGTATTATGACAGCTATGTCATAACTTATGGGACCCTCGTTGCATAGATAGCCCATGGTTGACCAAAATGTCTTTAGGTGGCTCCTGACTGTACCTCCTAGTATGCCTTGGCTTATTCTCTGTCTAGGAATTCTGTTATGCACTTTACATGTGTGATGCCCTCTCATCTTCACCATCCCTTGAGGCAGGTGCTGCGATTTATTCCTATACTAACTTGTCCAACCTCAGAATTCTGATTTCAATACCAGATGAGGCTGATTTCACAGGGTATACTCTTCACCTCCTTTCCACGTGGCCTTGTAAGAAACAATCATCACGAAAAAAGAATTTACCTTCCTTGGTGAGTTGGAGCTGGGTGGCATTTTTGGAGCTGGTTTTAGGTGCGTCTGCCACATTGTTGGTTGAGTCTTTGCCTTTGACAGATTTATGGGTCTTCTCAACTTCACGGAGCTGCAGGGAAAAATGAACTTCTGGTCTAGACCAGAGGAAAGGGAGTTTAAAGTTCAGAGTGATGAGAGAGAGTGGGGCTGTGTTTGCAGATCTTGGTAACTCCCTTCAACTGCCTGTTACTGGTCCTTACATCTGGTTGAAGAGGCCAGCCTGAGACTCAAATTTGCAGTGGTTGAAGGAACATCTGGCCACAGGACAGTAGTCCCCCCTACCCTCTGTTTCCATGGTTTTCTTTACTTGGGCAGGGGACCAGTGAGGTTAACAGAAGGAAGTGTGTATGGGAAGCAGCAGCAAGATGGATGAGCTTAGCCCCAGGAGAGGAACAGAGAAGCAAGGACAGGGCTTAGGGAGGGTTTAGGTCTTGCCTTTAGGATGTGTGTGTGTATGTGTGTGTGTGTGTCAGGAGAAAGCAGTCACAAGTCAGCTGGATGTGGAGAGAGATTTCCCATACGTGAAAGGGACTCAGGAGACCTCTCAAGCTAAGGGGCACAAGCAATAGGGTATCACTTTTTTTTTTTGAGATAGAGTCTCACTGTATTACCCTGGGTAGAGTGCTGTGACATCATAGCTCACAGTGACCTCAAACTCCTGGGCTCAAGTGATCTTCTTGTCTCAGCGTTCCAGAGTAGCTAGGATTACAGGTGTGAGCCACTGTACCTGGCAAGCAATAGGTCATCTTGATAACAATATTTCTTTTAGTATTCTTACTATTAGTATTAATCAGTAGGAAATATTGTGGATGCTGGATTTATTATGTATGAACATTGGTTGAACCCATTGAATTTCTCCTGTTCTTCAGCAATCTCTCAACATTTAAGCCATTATTGTTAAGTATCCTCAAATATCCTCATAACACAAATGCAACCTCATCATATATATGTGCCTTGCAAGGCCATTTTGTACATTATGGATATTTGGGTATCTGGTTTAGAAGAAAGCCTTTTAAGTAATACAACTGTACTCACAGAGAAAATTAGCAAAAAACCAAAAACGACATCTTCTCACCCTCCAGGATGACACTCCTGATAGACTCACCACTTGGATTTTCTTCCTCAGCAGGGCATTAGCACGGGAAAGGCTTTTGGAAACCGAGTTCAGGTAGTAAATGGCCAGGCTACAAGAGAAAAGCATGCCTCCTGTGGTCCTGTGATGTCGGCAAATGACAGAGCACCTTTCCTGGGAATCCAGGCAGGGTTCCTGAACAGGTACCAAGGTTTTGTGTGGGGGAGGGGTATCCTATCATCCTAAGTTCTCTTCTCAACACTGAAAAGGTCCGGACAGCCCTCCTTCCTATCTACTGTAGTGGGTGTGGATACGACCTTCACATCTCTCAGGGCTCAGTAAACGTTGGCTAAAGGAGAAATCTTTCTTCTGGGAAATCTGAGGAGGTGGGGGAATGGCAGGGTTGGTCATATTTCCTGGGCACCTGCTCCATGCCAGGCTCTGTACTCATGTATACCCTCAACCCCCCAACATCTCATTGGTTTTGATGAAAACCCCGTGGAGTAGAGGGTAGACATCCATGTTTACAAGCCAGTATCCTGAGATTCAGAGAGGTTAAATAACATACCCAACGTCATCCCACGCTTAGTACTTTTTGGAACCCACATTTGAAGCCAAAGCTCTTTCCACACTCTTCAAGTCTTGAGATAGGAGAGGTAGAGGTCCTAAGTAACCTACTCTGGAGGTCCCCTGCCTAGGATGCTCTAGCATGCCCAGTCCTGGCCTTATAGTTTTCAAAGTCCAGCCCTAATTGGGTCACTGGGTGACTGGATGTCCTTTGAGGCTGCAGCCTGGGCTTCTCTCTTATGGGACCTAAGATGTGGAGCTAGACCTGAACTGCGCCACCTGGGAGGGGAGGAGACACCAAAGCCAGAGTGTCATCTGGATTAGGTACTTTCTCTGTTGTCTGTGAGCTTTTTAGGTTCATCCTTTTTAGTAACTTTTCTCCATGAATTTTAAGCCCCAGCTCTTCCAACTTGAGTTTTTTGAGCCTTCCTTCTCAGGGTCAAGCTTCCTATAGCTGCCTCAGTAGAGCCTATGAGCTCTCTCCAGCTAGGGAAGAGGAACCACATGGTGCTTGGGGCACAGTGCTGGTCTGAGGTTGTCAAGTGAACCTCCTGTCACCAGGACTCAGAGGACTGTGCCTCAGGGGAGGAGAGAAGGGAGGATGAATTTCTGTTTTGTGAGGCCCTTACTCAGGGCCAGGCCTTGCCATCTGTTCTAATTAACCCATTTTTAGGGAAGAACCAGAGGTCAGAGAGGTGGCTTGTTAAGAGCACACCCACATGCCCAGCAAAGGCAGATAAAATGCTCACGGGTGGCCATGTTCCTCCTGAGATTGTTTTCCAAATTCATCATTTCTCTTGTTGCCTGTAGGGGCAGGTTTGGTGTCTGGGTTCCAGAATTTCCTCAGGAGGTCACAGGACAGTCCAAGTTGTCTCTTGTTATGTTGTCCTTTTCATGCCAGGACTAGCAGCAGAGTGAATTTGAAATCAAGGATCTAAAACGGCATGCAGGTATTTGCTGCTGGCAGTGGCAGTATTGAGGGCACAGTACAGATTTTCAAAAATATGTATTAGAAGAATGATGAACAAATGAAAGGATTTACCCTCTCAGGCTCCCTATTTAGCAGTGGTTCTCAACCTTCCTAATGCCGTGGCACTTTAATATAGTTCCTGTGGGTTGCAACCCACAGGTTAAGAACCACTGCTATAGAGACCTGGAAACCTGTGAATCTGTATTCACATTCAGAAAGCTACTGAAGAGTTGCTGAAGGAAAGGCACCATCACAGCACAGAGCCCAGTTCCCTCCAGGCTGGTAGGCTTGGAGTAGCAGCCAAGAAACTGACCACAGGCTTGGGGGAGGCTGGCTCCATCAGACTATCCTGGAGGTGAAGGGAGCCCTGATGAAGAAAGCAGAGGCTATTTCTTGAAATACTCTTTGGAGATTTCACCCCCTACATAGGCAGAGACAAAGAGATATAGCTAAGGAACAAAAGAGATGATGCTCAAAAAGAAAGATTTTTAATTAAATCTTTAGAGCACATGTAAAGCTAAAGTTCAATCTAGATGTCAGCAAAAACAGCAGAGTAAAGATCTCTGAAAATTCTCTCTTCTATAGAAGCAGTGAGAATATCAGCAAAAATTGGTAATATTAGGGCCAGGCATGGTGGCTCACACCTATAATCCCAGTACTTTGACAGACCAAGGCAGGGGCATAGCCTGTGGCTAGGAATTTGAGACCATAATAGAAAACTCAGCAAGAGTCTGTCTCTTAAAAAAAAAAAAAAAAAAAGGAGGGCAGCACCTGTGGCTCAAAGGAGTATAGTGCCGGCCCCATATGCTGGAGGTGGCGGGTTCAAACCCAGCCCTGGCCAAAAACTGCAAAAAAAAAAAAAAAAAAAAAAAAAAAATTGGGAGGCTGAGACAGGAGGATCACCTGAGCCCAGGGGATGAGGCTGCACTGAGCTCTGATTGTATCACTGCACTCTAGCCTGGGTGGCGGAGCATGATGCTATCTCTTTAAAAAAAAATGGCATAAATCAACATTTTCAGAAATCTGAACATTAACCAAAGGTTTGCAGCAAATCTAGGGAGTGTCTTTTCAAGGAAAACAGTTGAATCTCAGGAAGAACAATAAGATTTATAGCATTTGTGTTGTCTAACTCCCCCCTCCCCTGTCCAGTTCCATAGTAGGTTTGAAAATCAGCAGTCCCAATCCTGATGAAAACTTGTAGCCTGGCAGTCACTGGAGGAGGTAGAATGGAGTTGGAGCACCTTAAAACTCTTATTTCCAGAAAATCGTCATTATTTGATTTATCCATTGTTTCCATGGAAGACATAACTCAACAGGCTGCCTGTATTTGAACTGGTTCAAAGCTCAACCAGTGTGAATGGCTTTTTCTTTGAGATTGTTTGTCAAAAGCAATCAGAGGCAATTGTTGAACATGATAGCTGTGTGAGTTGTTGAGAACAGTTGGGGCAAACAATAGGCAAACCAAAAAGCTCATAAAGAGAACTGGAAAATGAGATGTTGAACAGCATCTTTACAAAGCTTCAAAATATTCCTGGGAATCTAGCAGATATGTGTATGATGTGCAAGGCTGTGTGCAGGCCCAGGACTGTGCACAAGTCCAAGAAGGACTCGAGATGGCCCTGAGCTCTAACCTGTAGCTAACCATGAGTCTTTAAGTAAGTGGGGAGTAAAGGCTAAAGTAGAGTTGTAAACTGTCTGGTTAGGAAAGGATATTGAAAGGATACCCCAATACATACACAGAGCCCCTTGGCAAATACTAGGAGACTTACTGGTTCCAGGCATATAAGCAAATCTCTGACTAGATCTTAGCTAATCCCTAAGCTAACTGAGCACAGACTTCAGTGGCAACACACAACAAAGAATACAGAGTTTACCTAATTAGTTCAGAAAACTCACTAAACAAACAACTACCATCATTAACAACAAACTGCAATGACAACAAACCCTGGGAGGGGAGGAGAATCTGATTTTCATACTTTCCATCTAACATTATTTTAAATATCCAGTTTTCAACAAAACTTATAAGATATGCAAAGAATAAAGACAGTATGGCCTGTACACAGAGGAGAAAGTAGTCAATAGAAACCAAAACTGTTATGCTGTACTTACTGGACAAAGACTTTAAATGAGTTATGTTAAATATATTAAAAGAACTAAAGGAAAACTTTCCAGAGAGCCAAAAGAAAGTATGAACAGGCTGTATCACCAAATGAAGAATATCAGAAGAGAAAGAAATTATAAAATAAACCAATAGAAATTCTGGAGTTGAAAAGTACAAAAAACAACAAAGATTTTTTTTCCTAAGGTGCTTAACAGTATATTTGACTTGATGGAAGAAAGAATCAATGAACTTAAAACAGATCAATTGATATTTTCTAGTCTGAGGAACAGAAATTCAAAAAGAATGAGATAAAATAACAACTAACATGTGGGACAACATGAAATGTACCAATATATGCCTAATGGGAATTCCAGGAGGGGAGAGGAGAGACAAAAGGGGTCAGAAAGAATATTTGAAGAAATAATAGCCCCAAACTACTAAAAAGCTCTATGCACTCCAAGTAGGATAAACTCAAATAGATCTACACTTACTCACATCATAGCAAACGGAAAAGAAAGCCACAGTCAAAAAGAGACTCTGGAAAGCAGCAAGAAAGAAATGACACATTATAGACAAGGAATCCTCAGAAATATTGACAGTCAATTTTTCATCATAAATCAGGGAGACCAGGTGGTAGTGGAATGACATAGCCAAAGGGATGAAAGAGAGAGTCTGTCACCTGATAATTCTACCTCCAGTAAAACTATCAAGAAGGAAGGAGAAATTAAGTCAGACCTAGATAATCAAAAACTAAGAGAATTCATCACTAGCAGACATGTTCTACAAAAAATACTGAATGGAGTCCTTCAGGTTTAGATGAAAGGACAGTATAGGTAACTTGAATCTACATGAAGTAATAAACAGCACTGGTAAAGGTAACTGCATAGATTAATTAAAAGATAGTGTCAAGGCAGTCATTGTAGCTCTTTTTTTCTTCTATCTGATTTAGCTGGCAAACAATGTATAAAGATGTAATTTGTATAGCAATAATAGCACAAAGGAGTAGCGAGGGAATAAAGTTGTATAGGAACAAGGTTTTGTATACTATTGTAATTATGTTGGTATTAATCTGAAGTAATTTGTTATGTTAATTGAAATCTCTAGGGAAATCATTAATAACTAAAACAAAACACAGCAAAATAGTAAGGGAACTACAATAATACCTTGAAAATATCTATTTAACACAAAAGAAAGCAGTAATGAGGAATAAAGTAACAAAAAATACATAAGGCGCATAGAAAACAGCAGATGTAAATATTACCTTATTAGCAATTACATTAAACGTAAGTGGATTAAATACTACAAATAAAAGGCAGAGATTGACAGAGTGGATAAAAAACTATGCTCCAGCTATATGCTCAAGGTTAAAATTCAAGATTTATTATCTTCTAGAATCATAATTTCCTTCTTAAGTATTTTCTAGACTTACTATTTGTCATTATTTTAAAGTCTTACCAAATAGGTATTTTAAATAACAACCTCAAATCATTTTTGGAAGTAATACCTCATTGTCTATATTAGGGGTCAGCAAACATTTTTTGCAGAGTGACAGGATGTAAATATTTTAGGTTTTGTAGACAATATGGTCCTTCTCACAGCTACTATTAAGCTGTATGTTTGTTGTGCAAATCAGCAGAGATAAAAAATAAATGAATAAGCATGGATGTGTCCCAATAAAACATTATTTACAAAAAACAAGTGTGGGCTGAATTTAACTTGTGGACTATAGTTTGCTGACCCTTGGTGTACATCAAAGGAAAAGGATTCTGACATAGATGGCCATTGTATAGGCTATTCACTGCATGAAGGCACCTGGCTAAAGGGGTCGCTGGTGGCTGAAATCTAGCCATGTTCTGTTTCTTAATGTGCCAGCATGGGCTTACCTCTGCCTCAAGGAGTGGGCACCATTTTCTAATTCATACAAGGTACTATAGATGCTAGTGGTAGCTCTAAATTCACCACCACCTTTTGAGGTCACATTTATTTTTCTTACTTCTGAAGAATACCTTTCTTAATTAATTCATTTATTATACTAATGTTACAATGACTTGCATTCCCTGGATGTTTGCTTCCTTATCTCATGAATATACTTAGCTCAATCCCCTTCCCCCAAAAGCAGCACTGTGCTTAACTGAAAACATTATAAGCACCCCACAGTAAATGTAGGAAAAAACCAAAAGTATCTTTTATCACTAATATTAATGTTTGCCCCCATGGAAGGTACTAATTCATCTTATAGAAAAGTAAAAAAGAGGTACAAGAATTAGATAAGATGTAAACATCATTGCCTGTGTTTACAAATGAGAAAATGATTTACATGGAAAATTGAAAAGCTTTGTTTGAAAAAATATTGTAAACAATACATGCATAAGGAGACTGAATACTAAATATGGAAAATAAATAACATTCATATTCAGAAACAAAAACTAGTTAGAAGATATGATGAAAGAATCATCCTCATTTAATTATAAAAAGATGAAATATATAGGAATAAATTTAGCAAGAAATGAGTAGGAAATTGATGAAGATTTAAAAATATTAACAGAGGGACATAAACAAAGAAATGATAAGGAAGACAGTATTCTTGTTTGGGAACACCCAAATAAGATAAATATGCCAATTCTTTCTGAATCCTAATGAAAATGATCACAGATTATTCTTGTTTTGGGGCTAGGGCAATCTGACTCTAATGTTTATGTAGAGAATCAAGTAAACAAAGAAAGGAAAGACTTCTGTTTCTGGCCATGACTGTGGAACTGGTATTGGACCAGCTTTCCAGGAGAAAACAAATGTAGAATCTGGGCAAATTTAAAGCTGGACTTTAACACATGAGGAAGTAACCAGGGCAGGCAGACAGAAGGGGCTGCGATGCTCACTTGAGGGAAAGTTAGCACATGAGGAGAGCTTGACATCTCTCTAGCCTTTCTTCCTGAGGCTATTTTCTAATTTGTGATCTGGAAGTGGAGTCCAAACAGAAAGTGGAATCTTAGAAAGTGGAAGTTTACAATGTTGAGGAGACAAAGGTCAGAGTTCATGACTGCCGAAATCTTTGGTACTGGATGGTCAAAATCCCAGAGAAGAGTGAAATGCAGATAAATAAGCCAAAAATATGTATACAAATTTCCTCTCAAATCATTGACCAAATCTTCAATTGGTTCTGGAAACCCAGAAGAAAATGTCACCAGGGAGGTTGAGGAACATAGCAGAGATTTGTACTGCCCAGGCAGGTCACTCTCCCCTTTCAATAAACTCTGGCCTGAACACTTCTGCTCCAGGCTAGTCTTTTCTGATAGGATTAACCAATTTGCTGGTATTCTATGTGCCTTTCAGAAAAAAAAAAAAGAAAGAAACCTATTCCTTTTGAGGAAAGATAACATTATCCACAGCCTCTATAATTTTTTTATCCCCATGTTTAGAACCTAGTGAAAATTATATGCCATGGTTAAAGTAGGACTGAATGATAATCAAGAGGAAAAAAGTGACAATAAAAATATACTTACAGGTGATTCAGATATTGGGACATCAGACAAGGGTGTAGAAAATAACTATGATTACCATGTTTAAGAAAATAGAAAGATGGAGAATTTCACCAGAGTGTTAGAATTCATAAAAAAAGGAGCTAAAAAGAAATACAGTCATTTTGGAAAACAATTCTATAGTGTCTAAAAAGATTGAAGAAACACATACCTATGAACTACAATGCTTCTTCTACATGTCTACCTTAGAGAAACTCTCAAAATTGTAAAGGGGACATATTTGAAGTGTTCGTTGGAGGGAAGTTTGCAATAGCAAAAAAAGTGGAAAATTCCCGTGCAGAGGAATGGGTAAACGGCTTTATTCAAACAATGGAGTGTTAGTAAAGTCATTAAAATGTGTGATCATGTAGCCACTCACATAAGTCCTCTACACATAACGT
Source organism: Perodicticus potto (assembly GCA_963574655.1). Taxonomy (NCBI): domain Eukaryota; kingdom Metazoa; phylum Chordata; class Mammalia; order Primates; family Lorisidae; genus Perodicticus; species Perodicticus potto. Next base: position 31,838 of record CAUYRH010005909.1, read on the forward strand.
TGATTTAGAAGTATGTAGTGTGAACCATTCATAAAAGTTTTAAAACTCAGTAAACAATAGTATATACACATGTGATAATAGTACCAAAATATGCATAGAAATAGTAAAGTCTAATCTGAATAATTGTGACCTTAAGGAGGGGAAGATGAAGAATGGGGGCAAGGGAGATTAAAGTATATCTGTAACATTTTATTTTTTTATTTTTATTTTATTTTTATTTTTCTTCTTTTTTTATTTTTGTTCTCTTTTTGTTTTGTTTTTTGTTTTTTTTTTTGGCGGGGGCTGAGTTTGAACCCGTCACCTCTGGCATATGGGGCCAGCGCCCTACTCCTTGACTCACAGGTGCCGCCCCAACGTTTTATTTTTTTAAAAAAGAAAGATAGACTTGACGAAATTGTTCCAAAATGTTATTTAATCTTGTGAGAGTGTACATGGTTGTCTGTATTATTCTGTATGTTGAGAATATGTCATAATTTTTTTCTGAGTTTAAATGCATTTTATTTTTAAGCAACCTAGAGAATATGTCATAATTTTTAAAAAGTATGCCAAAGTATGTTTTTGTTTTTTTCGTTTTTAGAGGGTCTTACTCTGTTGTCTAGGCTAGAGTGCCATGCCATCAGCCTACCTCACAGAAACCTCAAACTCTTGGGTTCAAGTGATCCTCCAGCCTCAGTCTCCCAAGTAAGCTGGGACAACAGATGCTGACTACAATGCCTGGCTAAATTTTCTATATTTAGTAGAGATGGGGTCTTGCTCTGGTTAGGCTGGTCTTAAACTCCTGAGCTCAAGTGATCCTCTAGCGTTAGCCTCCCAGAGTACTAGGATTACAGGTGTGAGCCATTGTGCCTGGCCTCCAAGATATAAGTTTTGTAAAGAAAAAATAATATTTTCACTAGCACATTTTTTGGTGACAGCAATTCCAATCCAAGACTCTAGCTTCCTGCCTTCCTTCCTTAGTTCCTTCCTTGAGCATTTACCTTTTTCCTCCTATGCCCCAGGCATTATTGTGGTGCCGAAGATAAAGAAATCATCGAACCCACCCATTGTCCACTGGACTTTCCCAGTTGTTGAGGGTGATAGTGATGAATGAGCCGACCAGGCTGAATCACCCCCTCAGCTTTCTAACAGACTCAGAGTCCAGACTAAGGGGGCACAAAAAAGGACCTGTCAAAGAAGTCTCAACTGCAATGTAGAGCCATCACTTACAACATCAGCAGGATGGCTGGGATGATCAGGCCTGGATTGGCGAGGAAAGCAAAGATCTTGCCCAGGAAGGTTGGGAAATCATTTTCGATGGTCTCTTGGAGGACATCATACATTCTGTTTTTCCCACTGGAAAGAGGACAGGACACATTATAGCATGCTGCAAAGTTCATATGGCATACACAACTATGTCCATGCCCCACTGATGCGGTCCAGAGCTGCCACTTGCCACACCTTGCCTAGAAAAATGAGGACTCTGGTCCAAATGGACTACCAGTGAAAAATACCCCATGAGGGGCTGCCTTTTTGGCTAGGGCTTGTACTGGCTCATCAGCCTCATATCCTGGGTAACTTACAGCCTTTCTTTTTTCTTTTTTTTTTTTTTTGAGACAGAGCCTCAAGCTGTCATCCTGGATAGAGTGCGGTGGCATCACAGCTCACAGCAACCTCCAATTCCTGGGCTCAAGCGAATCTCCTGCCTCTGCCTCCCAAGTAGCTGGGACTACAGGCGCCCGCCACAATGCCCAGCCATTTTTTGGTTGCAGCCACCATTGTTGTTTGGCAGGCCCGGGCTGGATTCGAACCCACCAGCCAGCTCACGTGTATGTGGCTGGTGCCTTAGCCCGTTGAGCCACAGGCGCCGAGCCAACTTATGGCCTTTCAAACTACATCAGTCTTCTGTGTCTGACATGTTTCTCAGCAAGGAAAAGAACGAGTTTTCTCACATATGTGATGTATTCTAATGGGAGAAGATTTTGGCGCTGTAGCTACAAGACTGACAGGGAGCTTCCTCTGAGGCCTCTGGCATAGAAACCGACCTCTAGAGCAGTGATTTTCAGCCCGTGTGCTGCGGCACACTTGTGTGCCGTGAGAGGATCTTAGGTGTCCCATGAAAAGTTCTAAAGATCATTAAATTATTTTTGAAAGAAGGTCAAGGCACAGTAAGTGTATTTTTTCTTTTCTTTTTTGAGAAGGAGTGTCACTCTGTCACCCTGACTAGAGTGCCATGGCGTCATAACTCACAACAACCTCAAACTCCTGGGTTTAAGCAATCCTCTTGCCCCCAGCTTCCCAAGTAGCTGGGACTACAGGTACCTCCTACAACACTTGGCTAGTTTTTATATTTTTAGTAGAGACTGGGTCTCACTCTTGCTCAGGCTGGTCTCCAGCTCCTGAGCTCAAGTGATCCACCTGGCTCACCCTCTCAAATGCTAGGATTACAGGCAAGAGCCGCCATGACTGGCCTAAATATATTCTTTTTTTCACTCTTTTTTTCGATTAACATACTTTAAGAGTGCCACGAGAATTTAACTATAGGTTCAAGTGTGCCATGAGATTAAAAAAGGTTGAAAAGCACAGCTCTAGAGGCTGATATGATGGACAACTGCATGGTGTCTCTCAAAAATACCTGCAATCAGTCTTTATAATCCTAGAAGATTAGATTACCTAATCTAGGCTTCTGGTCAGTTCATAACAGTAATTTTGATTTTCTTTAAATATGTATGAACCATTATGCAGATTGACTTCTACAAATGCCTGCACAGAGACTCTTGCAGGACTCTGTTGGCTCATGATTGGTAATTTTGGTCCCAAGATGTGGATGATGGAGTTTAGAATTGCTGGTTTAAATCCTTATTACCTGTGAGACTCCATGGACAATTATTCTCTGTCTATATTCATACCCTGGTTCTTCCCACTAGAGTTGCATAGTCTAATGTGGCTATTTAAAATAAAATCAGAGGGTGGTGCCTGTGGCTCAGTGAGTAGGGTGCTGGTCCCATATACCAAGGGTGGTGAGTTCAAACCCAGCCCTGGCCAAATTGCAACAACAAAAAAAATGAATAAATAAATAAAAATAAATAAACTTAATTTAAAAAAAA
>CAUYRH010005911.1:0-14640 GCA_963574655.1 Perodicticus potto
TGCAGGTAGAGACATCTAGGCATGGGAATGTTAAAAGTGCCCATGTCCGGCTCGGCGCCTGTGGCTTAACGGGCTAAGGAATTGAGCCCAGGAATTGGAGGTTGCTGTGAGCTGTGATGCCACAGCACTCTAGCCAGGGTGACAGCTTGAGGCTCTGTCTCAAAAAAAAAAAAAAAAAAAAGTGCCCATGTCCGAGACTTCCCCAAACCAGTTAGATCACAGTGTGTGATGGCAGGTGCTGCCGGGTTGCTGGGCTCCTTTTCACAAGTACTTTCTGCGATAGGTAGGACTCAGCCCTGTGGTTGGGGTCGTGAGGCCCACTCAGGCCTCTGCCCTCCCCCTCCCAGCTCCACAGCCCCAAGGCTCAGCGGGTTGGCCTGCTGGGCCGCATCTTGACCTCAGCTTCTCGAAGCCTGGTCCAGCTGGAGGGAAGCATGGACGACAGGGATGAGAAAGTGAGGCTGTCCATGTCTCGGGGCCCAAGCTGTCTTCAGACGTCTGTGGCCCACGAGAAGGGTGAGTGGTAGCTGAGTCTTAGCTCCACTAGCTGGGGCGGGGCTCAGCTTGGTCTGAGAAAGAACAGGTGCAGGAGTGTTGGGAGCTCAGAAATCAGAGTAAACCCTGCCGGGCCTCTTGCCATCTCCGCCTGACTGAGCCATGTCAATTGAGGCCAGAGAAAGGTCTGGGGTTAGGGGTTTTCAGGTGGCTCAGAATGTCGATTTAGGGCCTTGAGGCTTTTCGTGGAAAAGGAGTGGGGGGCAGAGGGAGAAGCATGTGTGTGACAGCAGGTCTCTTTCCATCCCCAGGGATTGGAGAAGAGAGCGTGATGCTGCGGGCGTGTGCCCACAGGCAGACAGCCGAGGTGGAGGCCCTGTTTCAGGATGGTAGCCAGCCTGTCCAGTCTCTGGGACGCCTGACCCTGCAAGCTGCCAACCAGAGCCTCCTCCTGGCTGCACATGGCTGTCAGGGGATCCTGCTGGGCCACGTGGAGGTGAGACAGCTGGAGATAAGGGAAGCCACAGTGCAAAGAGCCCTGAGCCCTTCGGTCCCTCAGTGCACAGAAAAAACCAGAAGAGACAGCTCCATGGTGTGGCCCACACCCCCCTTGGCTGTTGCTAGCACTGAACACCTTCTAGGTAATTCATTCCTATGGGGCCCTGAGGGAGCCCCCAGCCAATTCCTCTGCCCTTACAGTCCAGGATTGCAGCAATTGGGTCCCAGTTACAAGCCCAGCTGGAGGAGAAGATTCTAGGCCTGGACACCTATGTGAGAAGGTTCTGGCAGCTGGTGGGTAGACCGTGTTGGGGAACGGGAGGAGGGAGGGTGGAAGATCTTTCTTCATGGAGATCTGCTTGGTGGAGCCTGTGCCCCTGCTTACCAGTCATCCCACCCAGGCATGAGTGTCTGGAATGTTCTGTGTCCTGGACTCATACTGACGCTGCCTCGGTTCCCTGCCCAGGTGCAGCCGGCAGACACCCTGGACAGTGTGGCTCTCCTGCAGCTGTCCCAGGCAGGTCTGGGGACCGTGCGGGCAAGCAGCCGGGTGGTGGCCACCCTGTGGGGCCAAAGCCAGGCCCGGCAGGTGCTGACCCACCACTTGCCACTCTACCTGGAGCAGCTGCAGCAGGGGCTGGAGCAGCTACGGAATGAGCTGGAATGTGAGTGTGGGGGAGAGCGCACAATCCTGTACCCAAACCCCACCTGGCCCAGCCCCCCAAATCCAGACCTTGGCACGCACCATGCCAAGGCTGATGAAAGCCAGCCCTGGTCTGAAAGGCAGCCTCAGTTCCAGGCCTGCGGCCCAACTTTGTTTCGATAATGCCTTATTTCTTACAGACCCACTGCCTTTGTTTCCTCGCAGTGTGCTATCCGTTGTCACCATTCCTAGAGGTCTGCAGGCTGGTGGCCCTCTGGCTGCTGCCTAAGTTTCCTCAGCTCTCCACCTGATTTCTCTTGTGCATACAGCCTTGTTTCTCTGAGACTTGCTGCCATAGGACTCTGTGCTGAGCAGTGTAGCCATGTTATTATTACAGGTCCTGGTTAAATAGCTGCTGCTCCTACCACCCTCACAGTCGGACTGGGAGGCTCTGGCCTCTCCACAAGGCAGGGGCCCCTGGGCTGATACCCGCCCAGCACTAGGCAGGCACCCCTGTGCCGGGCCGGGCTTGTGTTGACTCTCTTCTTCCCATGCTCGTGTCTCTGCTGTGCTGGAGTCTCCACGGCTACCCCAGGCAGCCTCAGAGGCCTCTGTGCACGGTTGTGATTTAGTGCAGAGGAAGGACACAGCAGACTAAACCAAGGGCAGACACGCAGGGTGGTGTCTGGGAGGCCAGGAGCAACTTGCAACGTCCTTTTCTGGTAGGGTCACACGGGAGGCACTTGATACCCCCAGCACTGAATTGTGACATGTGTCACATGTTGTCCACCTGGGAGCCCATCAGAGACCCAGGAGGGCTCCACAGTTATTACTGGAGCTGGTCACATAGGCAGCTGCTTGGCACGTACCAAGATTCTAGGCTCCCGAATGCAGGCACGTGCGTGTTCAGCGCAAACCACGTTTGTGTAGACCGAGTGGGCACAGGAAGCCCCTTCCCAATCCCAGGAGTGGTAAGAACCGTTCTGAAATCCAGGCTCTAGTCACCTGCCGAGGGCCACACAGGACAGGAATGAGGCCCACCGTTAGCTCTCATCTGCAGCGTCTAATGCCCTCTGCCCTGCTCCTCTTCCTCTTTCCCCGCCACCTTACTCCTGGGAACAGGCCCTACTTCCTAGCAGCCTGGGATGTCTGGGTGGGGCTGGATTTCTCACCTGCAGCCACAAGCCTGCAGGCCTCACAGCGGGCATTGGCTGCCCATTGCAGGGCCCCTGGCCACGCTGAAGGATGCCTACTTGGAGGTGACACTGCAGCCCCTGGACGTGGTATGGCAGGAGTGGGCCCAGGAGGCCATGCGGCGGCTGCAGGTCTGGCTGCCTGGGAGGCCAATCGGGGCAGCCCTGGGAGCCGTGAGGGGTGTCCTGGAGCTGGTAAGCTGGGGACAGGAGTGGGACACAGATGGCAGATGAGGCCAGGGACCCTGCCAGCTCAGACTGCCCCCTCTCTCTTCAGGCTGCCCATCAGATGCTGTCGTGGGCTGAAGCCACATTGTCACGGGCACTAAGGAGGCTCTGCAAACCCTTGCTGGGCCTGTACCACTTCTCAGCCAGGTAACTTGGGATTTGGGACTGATGCGTCCTCTGGTCCTGCCACTGCCAAGTGCAGTGCTGAATGCTCTCATACCTCAATCTCTGTTACTCCTGCAACAACCCTGCCATGGAGGCATTTTCAACCCCCACTTTACAGATGAGGAAACTGAGGCTCCTCCTTTACTCCAAAGGTACTTTATGGGCACTCTCTCTGTACAAGACTGATCTCTGCCCGAGGACCTGAGGACAGTCACGGGTGGGAGGTGAGGTGGGGGGACACAAAGTAAGTCACCCACACTGGGGCCTGGGAGTACATGTTTAGGTTTGGCAGGGTATACGGGCTCTGGCACATCGACTTGTTTTTATTTTGTATTTATACTTTAAACGTGAAAATGCTATTCTTGGCTTACAGGCCATCGTAAAACAGGCCACAGGCTGTGGCCCTGGACCATAGTTCACTGACCCCTGATCTACATGTAAAGTGGCAAATGCTACAGAAAGCAAGTTAGGCAGGACAGGCCGGCCGAGGGGGCGTGAGCAGCAGTGCAGCCAGGGCTGGCTTCACACAGAGGCGGAGTTTGGGTGAGGCCATCGGCCATGTGAGTATCGTGGGAAGAGAGTTCCAGGGGAGGACATGGCCAGCATGGGGGGTTCATACAGAAGCCAGTGAAGAGCAGAACATATGAGAGGGAGGGGCGGTGAGTTGGGAAGGTTACTGATTACTTCACCTTCCTCCTGTGGGCCCCTTTGGATTACAGCCGCCCCACCACAAGATCCTTAACTTGACCACATCTGCAATGCCCCTTTGACCATGTAAGGTAACAGGTTCCAAGGCTCAGCTTAGGGGCTAGTGATTATCCTATCCTGGGGGTTGATGGGGGTCGGACATGTTGCATTCGAGAAGCCAAGAGGACCCCTGATTGAAGCTGCTGTGTAAGCAGTGGGCGTGCTGAGGCCTGGGCTGCAGAGCAATTTGGGAGTTGGCAGAGTGAGGAGGTGCTGGTCCTCGTCCCACAGCTGGTGGCCATAAGGAGCATCTAGAATTGGGGAAAGCTTGGGCCCTGAATCTTGGTTTGAATATAGCTCTGTCCCATTGGCTCCCTGTGCCTCAGTTTCCTCATCTGTAAAAGGGTGGGGAAACTGTAAAAGAGGTCATACACCCACCTCACAGGTAAAAGGCACCCTGTACAATCCTGCCCTGGCAGTCATGGCTCAGGCATCCTTGTGGCCAGAATGTAGGCCCCTAAAGGGAAGAGCCACAAATAAGGTGGGGTTGGCCTCAGGCAGGATGATCTCCCAGACAGGGCTGCTTGCAGACGGCAGGTAGCACATGGTGAGTGGGAGGCCGGACACAACAGGGTGGGGGTGCTGTAAAGGATACTCCAGTAGCGGGGGCGGGGTGGGGGGCTCTCAAGCTGCCTCCTGCCCTAAGCTGCAGGTCTGGGCTTCCTAGAAGGTGGATGCGGCCCCCGTGCCTCCTCCCCCCATTGACAGGGAGGGAAGCATTCTTCTGCCCACTGCACACCTGATGGGAGCTGGGGTCTCACTGCTCTTTCAGACCTTTCAGGTCAGCCTGACCTCCCCTTCTACAACCTGAGAGAGTTCCAGAATCCTCCTGCAAGCTGTGGAGATTTCCAAGAACTTCTAGTCCCATGTTCCTTTGGGCTTTGAGCTCCTATTTCTGCCTGCTCAGCTCCACGTGCCGTGTACACAGCCCTGACCCCCACTGACCCAAGGCCCAGGGGCAGGACACATGCGAGCTCAGACACTATGACCTCGGTGTTTCTACCCTCAGCCTCATCCACTGGGCATTTCCCCACAGACAGTCCCTCCCTCCCTCCCAGGGGCCCTGGGGCTCCCTGCATCACTGCCGCGCTCCAGCGGTTCTGCCTCAGCCCTGGTGATCGCCATTCTGCAGCTAAGGGAACGAGGCTCACACGGGCACAGCGACTTGTCCTCCATGTCCCTCTAGGAACTGCTCCGTGGTGGTGATGTTGCCGCTGCTGTCTGCGGGGGACAAGCCCCTGAGTGTGGCCCAGGTGACCAGCTACCTGGTGGAGGACAGGCTGCTGCGGCCACTCTGGGAGCTGTCTGGGGCCAATGTGCTGGCCCAGTACTACGGGCTCAGACGTCGCCTGCTGGGCAGCCCCCCAGAGTGTAAGTCCTGCCCAGGCCTGCACTGCCCTCTTCCCTGGGAGGCCCCCTGCCCTGGGGGACAGAGCGACAGGATCATGCCGGGGCAGAAGGAGAGGCGCCCAGTCCCTGGTGGCACAGGAAGCTCAGATAGGCTCCTGGCATCGCAAGAGCAGGGCCCAGAGATTACTGGACTTCCCAGGTCCTCAGGACTAGGGCTCAGGGTTTGGATCCGGCTCTTTTGTCCAGAACATCGTAAGACCTGAGCCTGGAGTCCAGTAGAGGGGTGCGGTGAGTGGTCAGGGGCTGCAGGCCAGCTCCCTCCTCACAGCCCTCCTGGAGCAGCAGGAGGAAGACCTCTAGTTGCAGCCGGAAGGCCAGTGCTTGAGTCCAGATTCACAACATAGGACCTGAAGCGAAGGGCTGTGCTGCGACTGGACAATGCTCTGGGGGCTCCGAACCCCTGGGATATTTTCATCCCGGACACCTTTCTGGGCCTCTTTCCTCCATTGTGAGATGTGGGTGGCAATGAGGCTTGCTCCTGAGGGTGACGAGCACGTGCTGTTTGAGCCCAAGCCCTGCCTACAGGGGAGATTCGGGTCCGTGGGGGAGGCTTGGTTTATCTGAATGGGACCCATGCCGAAGAGCCTCCCTGGAGTCAGGGGTACATCTGTGTGTCTGGGCAGCAGGTCAGTATAGAAAAGTCCTGGTCTTTAAGTTCCCAAGGTGTGTGGCCTTGGGCCTATCTGACAGCTGCTCATGGGGCAATTAGGACATTCCTCTTGAGGCCTCCAGTTGCCTGGCTGTGCCCATGTGCCCAGATGGTGCATCCTTGCCCCATGTACCCCCAAGCTGCAGTGCTGGCCGGACTGGCCAAAATTGCCCCTTCTTGAGCCATCTTTTGCCCACCCTGAAGAGGGTAGGGCCAGGTCCATGGGGCATCTGTCTTACATCTGATGGAGTCTTTGGCCTTAACACTTTTTTGTTTATTTGTTTGTGTGTTTGGGCCTTACCCTTTTAAAAAAGAATTTCTCTTTGTAACCCTAACACCTTTGTTGAGATATAATTCATACATTTAAAGTATACAATTTGGGCTCAGAACCTGTAGTTCAGCAGCTAGGGTACCAGCCACATACCCCGGAGCTGGCGGATTTGAACCCATCCCGGGTGTGCCAAACAACAATGACAACTACAACAACAATAAAAATAGCCAGGCGTTGTGGCAGGCACCTATAGTCCCAGCTCCCAGGGAGGCTGAGGAGAGAGAATCTCTTGAGCCCAAGAGTTTGAGGTTGTTGTGAGCTACGACGTGACAGCACTCTACAGAGGGCAACAAAGTGAGACTCTGTCTCAAAAAATAAAGTGTACAATTTGGTAGGTTCTAATATAATCATAGTGGCATGCCACCATCACCACAATCAATTAGGACATTTTCATCAAACCCAGAAAGAAACCCTACAGCCCCCACCCCTCCTGTGCCCACCAACTTCCCGCCTATGGGTTTGCCTGTGCCAGACATTCCACATAAACAGAATCGTGTTGTAACCTCTGGCAGGCTCCTTCACTTAGCACAGCGTTTTCAAGATTTACCTATGGTGTATGAGGACTCAGTATGTCATTCCTTTCTATTGCTGAATTGGCTGTCGCCCCTTGTTTTGGAAGGAGCCCCTGGAGTTCAAGTTGTCTTGAAGCCAGGCTTGGCTCCCTGGGGCCCTGGCTGCTGGGATAGGACCCATGTCCTTGCCTGGGGCAGGCATCAGGCCCCACCCAGTGAGGCCCACTGACCCTGCCTTTGGGCCTCTTCTTCCCAGACCATGCTGTGGTGGCCGGGGCCCAGCACATGGTGACCTTCGACGGTCAGGTGTGGGGCCTCAGTGCCCAGTGTGGCATCTTCCTGCTGGCCAAGGACTTTTCTCATAACACGTTCTCACTGATGTTGAGGTGGGTGGGCTCAGGACTCATGGTCCTGTCTGCAGAGCTGGGCAGCATGACACTGGACCTCTACCCCAGCCTAAAGGTGAGCAGGAGGGGCCTGAGAGCTGGGGATGGGGCAGAGGGTGGGTCTTCGCTTTGAGGCCTGTGTCCACCAGACAGTCATCCAGCCTGCTTCCCTGCTGTGGGCTAGCCGTCCTGCTGAGCCCCTGCCCGGCCCACAGACCTACAGGCTGTACAACTCCTCCCTGCCCGGGGACAGCTGCCCGGACCTCAGGCTGCCTCCTGCCAAGTTGAGGAGTGGCAGCCCCAGGATCGAGCTGGCCAGTGAGGATGGGGTCTTGCTCTCCTGTCATGTTCAAGCCGGCCTCTGCAGCCTGACCCTGGGCCTCTGGCACCACGGTGGGTCTGGGGCCCAGAATAACCTCTTTGGGATAGACTACAATGAGCTCCAGGGCTGAGGGCAGGAGGCCCAGGGGCTCTTGGGGACCTCAAAACCTATGCAGGCAAGAGAACAGCTGAAATGCTTCAGAACTGGGGAGAACCCCCAAGGCCTCCTCTCTCCCTGCTCTGGGACAGCGCCCGATCCAGGTTTGATAACATCTGTGACTGCAGAGTGGCCACTGCCCTTGTTTCTAGCATTGTGATGTGTTAAGTTCTGGGTCTCAGCTAGTCCTCATGGCTACTGTCTGTGATTCCAAGGGGCCTGACAGAGCCACAATGAATTCCCTGTTACCATGGCTCACAGCCGTAGAGCCAAGGCATTCTCACCTCTCTCGCCGTCCTCTCTCCCAACTGGGCGAGGACAAGGGGACAAGGGGATTCTGCAGTTTCTCCACGTGCCTCATGCACACACATGGGGTCCCTTTGGCCAAGGGCTGGGGCAGTGGGGGGAAGAGCAGGGCCCTCACAGCCTGGCCCCTGCCCCACAGGTGTATCCGCCGGCCTTCTGGGCACCAACGACAATGAAGCAGGCAATGAGCTGATGCTGCCTGACGGCTCCATGGCCAGCAGCCTGGAGGAGTTCAGCCAGGCCTGGCAGGTGAGTCGGGCCCCCTGGCCTTCCACCCGCTGTACCTCCCGGGGCTCTGTGGTTAGGGGCGGCGCTCAGGAGAGCAGGCTGGGTGTGCCCTGGAGAGGGAAGTGTCAGTGGACTGTCTGTGGACCTAAGAAGCATCCCATGTGGGTTCCTCCCGTGGAGTTTCTTGAATGCTGCTCTTTCCAGAGCCCTGGGAGAAGCGGGTGGGCTGCTGGCCTTGCAGAAAACTCCTTAGGGCCACAGTGGGGGATGTCCTCTGCTGGGGAGCCTGGGGGCCTGAGTCTCATGTCTGAATCACCAGGTGAGTGGGGACTGCAAGGCCACTGAGAAGCCTCAGCAAGCATGCCCAGAGCAGAGCCCCACCTGCCGGGCCTTCTTCAAGGACCCCCACTCCGGCTTAGGAGACTGCTTCCAGGTGGTGAGTGTGAGGCTGGGCCTCTGCGGAGGCCACTCAGCAGAGGGATCAGGGAGAAAAAGCTGTTCCTTACCCGACTCTAGCCTATGCCCCTTCCTTGAGCCATTCTGAAGAGTGCAGGGGTGGTAACTGTGGGTCGTCCTGATTTCAGGTGGACCCTAAGCCCTTCCTCAGCCGATGCATCCAGGATACCTGTGGCCTCCAGGATCTCCAACCTGCCTGCAGCCTAGCATCTGCCTACACCCACCTGTGTGCCCGGGGCTTCGTGCCCCTGGACCCTCTTCCAGAGTGTGGTAAGCTGCCCTGGCCAGCAGGCACGCTGACCCCTGTTTGGTGAGCTTCTGCTTTCCACCGTGGAGGGAAAACCAGTCCCTTTCTCTGAGCTCCCTATATGACAGTTGAGTATTGGTTCTCCCTGGGAAGAGCTAAGAGCAAAATAAGTCATGCACAAAGGAATACTTATGGAGAAAACGAGGCCCAAAGATCACCATCCACTCTCCCGCCCTGCCAAGCTAAGTGTCCAGAGTCCCCCATAATGGTACCTCCTGAAAACTTGTACCCACAGGCCTGCCATTGGGGATTTGCCTGTACTCCACCTTCAGGGTCTGGAAAGCCCCAGGCCGGCCTTCCATCAATGCTGCACATAATTCCCCAGGCTAAAGCTGGGCTGAACAGGCATGAAAGTTAGCACCTGAATGCGAGTGGACCCTTCAGAAGCTGCAGTTAGTGGCTGCCTGAGACCACAGTCATGAAAGAAGAAATTAAAAATGATAAGCATGATGCCATTAAAAAAGTTTTTAGAAATGACAACCACTCACAGATTTTCAACTTAAGACATTCAACAGCAGAAGAGAAAATTAGTGAACTGAAAAACATGACAGAGGAAGGGTGGTGGAACGAGAGTCCCCAATGTATCTAACAAATTCCAGAATGAAAAAATAGAGCTATTTGAGCAGTAGGACTCATTAGGGTCAGGAAGCAGCAGGTGTCCCAAATACAGTGAATACATCCACACTAAGCCCATCAGGATGGAATTGCAGGAGAAACCCAAAAAGGCCTAAAAACTACCAAAGATGAAAGATGAGTTTTCAGGTAAGAACACACAGGCAACTGGTCTCCTTCGTGTTGAGAAGGAGCAATAAGATAGCAGAATAAATTTGTCCTTTTTTTTAGAGACAGAGGCTCACTATGTCGCCCTCGGGAGAGTGCTATGGTGTCGCAGCTCACAGCAACCTCCAACTCCTGGGCTTCAGCGATCCTCTTGCCTCAGCCTCCCAAGTAGCTGGGACTACAGGCACCCGCCACAATTTCCAGCTATTTTTTGTTGTAGTTGTCATTGTTGTTTAGCTGGCCCAGGTTGGATTCGAACCCACCAGCCTTGGGATATGTGGTTGATGCCATAACCACTGTGCTACAGGCACCGAGCCAGCAGAATAAATTTTTAAAGGCTTATGAGAAAATAAGAGTCAAGTTAGATTTTATATCTAGTTTGATGATTATTAAAGACGAAATAAATTCTCATCATTCACCTATCTAGAACTATCTTTCCCACTAATGGACACTTCCTTAAGGAATGTGTCCCTGCTCATCTATTTATATACTGTGGTGGCTGCCTTCCTGCTCAGAGGCAGAGTATTTGCAAGAGACTGCATGACCTGAAAATCCAAAAATATTTACATCCTGGTCTTCTCTGCTCATCTACAGAAAAAGTTGGCTGCTCACTAGTGTAAACAGGAAAAGCAGGGTGGCACCATATGCTGGAGGCGGTGGGTTCAAACCCAGCCCCAGCCAAAAACCGCAAAAAAAAAAAAAAAAAAAAAAACGGGAAAAGCAGAAGGAAGAAATCAGGACAAATAGGGCCAGGAGTGGTGGCTTATGACTAGCACTCTGGGAGGCTGAGGCGGGTGAATTACCTGAGCTCACACGTTCAAAACCAGCCTGAGCCAGAGTGAGAGTTCGTTTCTAAAAATAGCAGGGCGTTGTGGCGGGCACTTGTAGTCCCAGCTATTTGGGAGACTGAGGCAAGAGAATCACTTGAACCTCAAACTTGAGGTTGCCGTGAGCTATGACACCATGGCACTCTATCCAGGGCGACAAAGTGAGACTGTCTCCAAAAACAACAACAACAACAAAAAAAAGAATCAAGAAAAATAAATGAAATAGGATCAAGAGAAAAAAGGGGGAGAAGACACACACGCAAAAAAGAGGCCCAAAGACCACCATACACCCCCAGCCTCTGCCGTGCTAATACAGTCACCTCCTGAAAATTTGTAACCACATACCTGCCAGTAGGGAATCTGAATGGAGGCCACCTGTGATGGCTGGAGACCCCTGAGGCAGGCCTTTAATCAAAAGCTAAACAGACACAAAGCACAGATCTAATAACGATGTCAAAAAGACACTAACTTTGAACACAGAGATTCAGGAAAATCCAAATTGTCCAAACTGATCTGAGAATTTTAAACCTAAACAATCTCAGAGCTGTTCAATAAACAGAGTCTGTAGTTAAAAGCATACCTGTAAAACAAACAAAAAACCAGGCCTAGCTTGAAGAGTTATTCACAAAATAAAAATAAATTGGACTGGGCGACGCCTGTGGCTCAAAGGAGTAGGGCGTCAGCCCCATATGCCAGAGGTGGCAGGTTCAAACCCAGCCCTGGCCAAAAACTGCAAAAAAATAAAATTTAAATAAATAAATTGGACTTCATCAAAATTAAATTTTTTTTGTTCTGTGAATGACCCTGTTAAGAGGATGGAAATTCAAGCTATAGACTGGGAGAAAATATTTGCAAACCACATATACCTGACCAAGGACTCCTATTAAGAACATATACTTTGGCTCAGTGCCTGTGGCTCAACGGGCTAAGGTGCCAGCCACATACACCTGAGCTGGCGGGTTCGAATCCAGCCTGGGCCTGCCAAACAACAATGACGGCTGCAACCAAAAAATGGCCGAGCGTTGTGGCGGGCGCCTGTAGTTCCAGCTACTTGGGAGGCGGGGGCAAGAGACTCGCTTGAGCCCAGGAATTGGAGGTTGCTGTGAGCTGTGATGCCACGGCACTCTATCCAAGGTGACAGCTTGAGGCTGTGTCTCAAAAAAAAAAAAAAAAAAGAACATACACTTTATTTACATTTTTGTATTAACCTGGATGGAGGTGAAACAATTTCTTCTTAGTAAAGCATCACAAGAATGGAGAAGCAAGAATCCAACATACTCAATTCTGATATGAAGGCAGCAAATGAGCTAATACAAGGGGGGGATGGGAGTCACCGTGTATGGCACACCTTTTGGGAGGCAGGACTCAATTATAAAAGGGACTTTAACAAATGCAATCAGTATAACCTAATTCTTTGTACCCTCAATGAATCCCAAACAATAAAACACACACACACACACATACACATACACATATATATGTAAAAAAAGTATATAAAGACCTCAAAACTCAACAGTAGGGCAGTGCCTGTGGCTCAGTGAGTAAGGCACTGGCCCCATATACTGAGGGTGGCGGGTTCACCCGGCCATGGCCAAACTGCAACAACAACAACAAAAATAGCCGGGTGTAGTGGCGGTTGCCTGTAGTCCCAGCTATTCGGGAGGCTGAGGCAAGAGAATCGCCTAAGCCCAGGAGCTGGAGGTTGCTGTGAGCTGTGATGCCACGGCACTCTACCGAGGGCAATAAAGTGAGACTTTCTCTTAAAAAAAAAAAACAACAAAAAACAAAAAAAAAAACCCTCAACAGTAAAAAATAAATCTAAATAGAAAATGGGCAAAATAATTGGAGATATTTTATCCAAGAGGATATATGGATGGCAAATAAGGACATGAAACAATGCTCACCAATACCACTAGCCTTAGGAAAATGAGGTAATAATACACATCTATTGGAATAGCTGAAATTGACGTAGAAACTAACAAATGCTGGTAAGGATGTGGAGAAACCAGGTCTCTCCTACGCTGCTGGTGGAATGGGAAAGTTCCACTCTGGCCACTCTGGAAGGAGTTCGACAGTTTCATAAGCAGATTTCCCAGAGAAATTAAAACTTACGTCGGCATAAAAACATGTACATCGTTATACATAGCACCATTATTTGTAATAATCAAAAACAAGTGAACAACCAAAATATCCTACAATCGGTGCCTATTTAAACAAACAATGGTAAATCTATACCACGGACTACTACTCAGCCGTAAAAAGGAATAAAGTATGTTAAGTGAAAAAAAAAGCCAATCTGAACAGGTTACATGCTGTATATGCTCGTCCTAAACCAATGTCAGTTTCTAGGTTTTGATACCGTGCTGTAATTGTGGAAAACGTCATCACGAGGGTAAACTGGATGAGAGATAGCACAGAGTTTCTCTCTGTCTCTTTATCTATAGGACTTCTTGCAAACCTATAATTATTTCCCGTAAAAATTTTTAAAAAAAGTATACCCAGCTAGTTTTATAGGCAAGTTGTAACAATTTACCATAATTGTTCCTGAAATCTTCTTCCAAGAGAAGAAAATTAAAAGCCAACTGCACACTCTGACATAAATATTTGATGTACTGATATTGAGTGTACATGTTACTAATGCCTTAGTAAATAAAAATTCAACAGTGTGTTAAAACAAGAACAACTCCTTATGACCAATGGGGATTAATGTCTGAAGGAGGAATTTAACATACTAGAGTAGGTAATTTGTGCTTGGTGGGATAGCTAATAGCACTAGAAAAGATGTGTAATTAAAACATCTTGGTCAGGGCGGCACCTGTGGCTCATTGGGTAGGGCGCTGCTCCCGTATACCGAGGGTGGCAGGTTCGAATGCGGCCCTGGCCAAACTGCAACAAAAATAGCTGGGTGTGTGGCGGGTACCTGTAGTCCCACCTACTCGGGAGGCTGAGGCAAGAGAATCACCTAAGCCCAAGAGCTGGAGGTTGCTGTGAGCTGTGTGACGCCACGGCACTCTACCGAGGGCAACAAAGTGAAACTCTATCTCTAAAAAAAAAAAAAACAAAAAAGCAAAATACCATCTTGGTCAAAATCCAGGGGAAGACTGTTATATCAGCAAGAGAGCAGACTGGGAAGTTCCCAGGCCTCACTCCTCCCACCACAAACACAGAACATACAACCTTATATGAACCAAAGAGCTTTGTTAGAACTCTAGCAACCAAGCACTCAAGAAAAAGCCACATTCAGAATGGCGGGAAGGCCAGCCATGGGGCTCACGCCTGTAATCCTAGCACTTTGGGAGGTTGAGGCAGGAGGATCATTTGAGGCTGCAAAATCGAGACCAACATGAACAACATAGCAAGACCTTGTCTCTACCAAAAAAAAAAAATAATAATAAAAAAATTTAAGAAATTTGCTGAGTGTGTCTGTAGTCTTAGCTATCCCAGAAGGATCGCTTGAGCTCAGGAGTTGGAGGCTATGGTGACCCATGAGGATACCATCTCACTCTAGCCCAGGCAATAGACTGAGACCTTTTCTCAAAAAAAATAAAAGAAAGAGTAGGAAATTCCATGATGGTTTTGCTTGCCCTCATTCTACCCCCTTCTCAAACCACCTGATCCCAGCTCTTCCCTCAAGATGAAAGGACAAAAGTTGACCTTTCATGCAATGTTCTGGCTTGTCTGTGGCTACACAAAAACTGGTTTCTGCCTCCTGCCCCCGGCTTGGAGCACTAATGAGAACAGTGGCATAGTTTGAACAGCTAAAAGCAGGAGGGGGCGGGTTACGACTGCAAGAGAGTTGCAGGGGGTCTGAAGAACAGCAGGTGCCTGGATGGGAAAGATTATGAGCACAAGAATACAATAAAACTTCTAAATACGGATCAAAATTGTTTTCACATAGTAAATGAGAAAATATCATGAATGTTATATTAATCAGGTTGATGAAAATATCTCCAATTGTATGTGAAGCCCACACACTGTACTCCTTGACTGAATTATTGTAC
>CAUYRH010005912.1:0-32218 GCA_963574655.1 Perodicticus potto
TTCCCAAAGCAATATACAATTTTAATGCAATGCCTATTAAAGCTCCATTGTCATATTTTAAAGACCTTGAAAAAATATTGAGTCGTTTTATATGGAAACAGAAAAAACCTCGAATAGCCAAGACATTACTCAGAAATAAAAAAAAAAAAAGCAGATGTCTTCTTAAAACACACCAGTCAGATTCCATTAGGGCCACACTAATAACCTAATTTGAACTTTATTGGCTCTAAAAATCCTATCTCCAAATAAGTTTATGTTCTGAGATGCAAAAGTTTAGGACTTCAAAATATGATGCATTTTAGTCCATAACAGAGAATAAGACAAAACAGTAAATTTTCTTTATTTTTTCCTCTGAGAGTTGGGAATTTTTATTTCACCTTTTTTTTCAGTGTGCCATTTTACTAATGATATAATTCTTCAAGCATCTGGATTTTGTTCATAGGTCTCATTTCCAATCCTCTCATGCTGCCCTCAAACCTCACATCCTGTCTCTACATATGCAGTAAGCCACATTAAGCTTCTGCATGAGCAATACCATCAATCACACTCACACATGGCAGAAGTTTTAGTTCCTACTTTATTTTTGGTTCCTTGTAGTTTCCCTTATTTTTATGAGCCCAGATCATAATTGCTATTATTACATTGTATCCCTTATTTTGTGGTAGAAAGGGAAGGGCAGAAAGTTTCAGGGAGATCACCTAAGTATATAATCTGTCATTTTCCCACACCAAAACCTCTTAAGATATTTTTACTTACCTTTTACCTATATAAAGGAAGGGGCACTTTTTTAGAGTGTAAAATTGTTTATCTCTTAGGAAGTTCTGATTACGTCTAATAATAAGTAAATGCAAAATAATTTAAATGCTTTTTCCGTCTTAAATGTTGTTAGGTTATGTAACTCTGGGATGAACTAATAATAATATATATTTTTTCTGTTCTAAGATTACACTACCTACCAACCTGACATGGGTTATTTATTATAATTATTTAATAAAATACATTATAAATCTATCAGACAACAACTACATCATTAAAATTATAAGAGCAGAAAAAATTACAATTATTTGTCACTCTAAAAATTATTTTTAGAACTTAGTTTTCCTTTATTTGTTTTTTCACTCCTAGCTAAAAATACACATCTGTTTCCTAGGTCCTCATGCGTGTTAACACACCAGGCCACGTGCTTTCTTTGACATTTATCAAACCTTTCTGCTTTCCCAGGTGGTCTTTTCACATTTTCTTTTTGTATATGAGTTGTGTTCACTCTCCCTGAAGTCCTTCTCTGTGCTCTGACCTCAGCAATCTCTTTTTGTTCTAACTTCTCAGACTTTAATTACATTTTTCCAATTGTTTCTCCATATATGAGTATTATTTTGTCTCTAGAATCAGATCATAAAGCACATGATTTATGAGCTATTTACTCAGGGCAATTAATTCTCATTTTACATTAGGCACTCAATGTTTTAAATGAAATTGGATTCTCTGGAATTATACATGTGCTTCCAGACTAATATTACCACGAAATAGCTTGATGACTCTCCAGGCATAAAGACTATCTGGACATTTATTCCTGTAATATGTGAAATAACTGTTCAAACTTTCACCTAGAACATTGTCTTTACTGAATCACATTGTTCTATTATTAAATTTCTCTAACTGAAATCAAAACACCTCCAAACAGTAAATTTTGTATAATAATTACTAATCCTCAGATTCAAAATGAATCCCAAAGAGGATAAAAGTAAAGAAATCTACATCTGCTCAGACTTGAACTATGAAATTAAGTAACATTTGCTATTAAAAATAAAGATTTCATCTATGTCAGGATGTCAGGTTTCAAGAGAGCTGTCTGCATCCTCTGTTCTTGGCTAAAGAATGACCAGATACCCCCAAAGTAAGGCAAGTGTGAAACAAAGTCTATTAAGGAAGAAAAAGATAGGTTAACTGAATAAGAAGTTTTGTAGAGCAAGATACATTCACCCTAGACAGCGAATAGGCCTCCATTGTTGAGTGAAAAAGGCAAAGAGTCCTGGGTTCTAGCCAGTTCTATTTTATGCCTCCAGCATTGGCCTTACCTTGTGATCAGATGTCACCTTGGAACCTTGTGGACCTCTCAGGAGCCTCTCTGACAGCCCATTGTGGGTGCAGACCATGGATGTAGATTTATTCTAATGACATGATAATTGGCCTTAAGGCTGTTCTAGGTCACCTGCAAGACTCTGTTGTACCTGCTGTTAGGCCCTTGGGCTACAGAGTCCTCTTCATCCTCTTGGCACTTTAAATTCTGATTGGTAATTGATAGGATAGTCTCTCCTTCCCAGGTGTGAGCAATGACTCCAACACAAGAATAAGAAATGGGGAGTGAGGGCTCCCTTCTTTGCTCTTTTACTCTAGGAAAGCTGGAATTACTATGTTCATAACGATTATAGTGGCTGCAGTTAGGAAGATATCTTGGGGCTTTCTGAAATGCTGGATATATGCTATTTTTTGATCTGAGTAATTATCTTAAAAGCTTTTTATTATAATAATTGTCTGTCATGTGGCTTTATCTTTCATGCAGTTATGTGGATGAAATCCTATTATATATACAAACAAACTGTTTTCGTGTTTTGTTGGTTGTAAATTCTCAGAACATGGCAGGTTGGTAGAATTTCATTCTCCCGAATCTTCAATTCTGATGTGGATGTTTCTTATTTGATCCTCATACAAATATCAGCTAGGACCTTTAGAGAGAGTAAGTAAAAACTTGGATTGGGGTCTTTTGATATCCCGTCCTGAGAACCAGAAGCTATCTCCCGACACCCTACTCCCTTAAGGTGAAAGACAACCTCAAAATTATTTACATAAAAACATAAAAAAAAATGTGGCATATCCTAGGGATGATGTGACCCAATGAAATTTTTTGTGGACCCCGAATTAGAGCATGTGCATATGTGTGTGTGTGTGTGTGCATGTACATAATTCCAAAATAGACCTATACTTCAATGAAAGTGAGGCAATAAAAAATACATCTCATGGAGGCAGAATCCAGAGAAAGAAAATGTATTAATTATTCAAAATACAGAAACTCAAAGGAGGCCAATAAATAGAAATTTGATAAGAACAATTAAGGAGATTCAAGACCAGCACAATTTTTTTTTTCTGAATCTACATGAGACTTGACCTTTTGAATAAATAATTTACAAAATAAATGAAGCATGCCTTCAATGATGAGACTTGAAGAAAAAATGGAAGAAATATGTCACAAGGAAGCCATCAGGAAAATGATATGTGAGTCCAAAGGTACCATCTGAAGACCTAAGATGATAGAAATTCCAGTGGAGGAAAAGGAAACGTATGGATGACAGTTAATAATTAAATTATGGAAGAATATTTCCCTTACCTGAAGAAATACCTGATTTAATAGATTTGTATCCAGAGAAAGATTAATGAGAAATTTCAAACTCATGGGCTTAATTTTGTAAAATTTTCATATCTAGGACAAATAGAAAAATATATAAAATATACAATTTTTTTAATTAAAAAATACTCCAACTATTCTTATGAACATTGGGTTATTGAAGATATATTAATAACTTCCATGTCCCACTATGAATAAAGAACTGAAGTTGCATTAAAATATGTCGAGAGTAGGTATAAGCTTTAGCCATGAAGACAACTGCAATCTTGGTGAAAATGCACCTTGTTTATTTGATGTAAGTGAATACAAGTAAGTTATCTTGAAATTAACAATATAATGGATTCTTAAAGTCAAAAGGGTATATGTAGCTTGTATTGGGTTATTAATTAATTCCAACTAAATTACCTAATAAGAGCAATGCAAATACTGAAAAAATTAGTATGGAAATATTAAAAGTGCACATTATCTGAAAACAAGCAAGCAAGCAAACAAACAAACAAACAAAAACAGAGAGAACCTGGATAGAGCATTCACTTTTGAAATAAAGGAAATGAAAGCTGAGAATATGAGAAGTTAAGGAGATGTGCTCAGGGATGTTAATGGATATGAAAGGTAGATCTAGATCTTCAGAACCAGCAAGTCCAAAGTAAATTGTCATTAACAACACAAACTTCTATTTAGAAGCCTAGCTGTTAAATTTCCGCGTTAAGAGAATCCTTGCAATAGACCAACAGGTACAGAAGCTGGTTACTGTAATATCGGAAAAGCAAATGGCTGGGAATTTTACGAAAATGATGAAAAAATATTAAGCCTTATATTTAAGGCAATGTCTATAAAGAGAAGGAAACTACAAAGAAAATCTCAATTAGTCAGATCTAATAAAATTCCTCATGAAAAATCAAAAGTAACAAAAAGAAAACATAGACGCACAGAGAGGATAAACGAGGTTAATTTTAGCTGTGTAATAGCTTTGAGCATGCATCTCAAGAAATGTAATGGGTGTCAGGAAGTAATGAAGTGACAGCTTGAAAGTATAAAAGTAAATGACTGCAAGCTCAGAATGCTCTAACTGGAAAATATTCTCCAACAATGAACGCGAGTGCCATAAACACAAGGGCAACTACCCAGGCAGCATACCAAAGCACACGTGAAACCAGCTAAAGCAAGCTCATCAGAAAACGCTGCAGAGAAAGGACCAGTGGCAGGGCTGTGGCCCTCACTGCCCTATCATACTGAGAGGTGACTCACAATCTGAGCAAAGTTGAAAGCCACAGAGGACCATCCCAAATCTTGGACTCAGGGCTGTGCACTGCATGACTGGTAAAGTATAGCCCACTCCTGGTCAATAATACATGGTAGAACAGAACCTAGATTGCAGCTCTTTTAGTGACTCAGTACCTCCCTGGCTATCCTCAGATAGCAATTCTATGATATAAAAGCTTCAGAATTCTCATCGGCATTTGTAGCTGGTAAAATACCCTGGCTTGATATGGAGGTATGGAGAGAAGCCTAAGTTTGACCCAAATTGATGCCCTTGCATTGGGCCACTTTCCATGAGCTTTACAAAATTACTTCCTTTTATAGGACATAATCTTAGATAATATAGAGTTTGAACAACCAACACTTACCTCTCATTGAAATAACACATTTTTAGGCAAAAATACTTGAGAGAATATGTCACCAGCAAAACTACAATAAAGGAAAAAGTAATGGTAATTATCAGTAAAGAAGAAAGTTATTCTAGATAGAAGCTGAAAGATGCAGAAAAGAATAAAGAAAATTTAAAAAGTAAAAACTTGTGTTACCATAATTAATAAATATAATTATAACATCTAATTGCATTATAAATATACATAAAATTAAAACATTCAATGAAAAAAGCAAGTAAATCAAAGGCTGGGTGCACATATAATAAAAAGTTTCCTTAGAAGCATAGATCTATTAATTACAGGAAGCCATGAGAGTCCTAATTTAGAAGAGTTGTCAGGCCAAGGAGGGTGGATTGCTTGAGCTGATGAATTCAAGAGTAGCCTGAGCAAGAGCGAGTGTCCCAGCTCTAAAAAGCTAGCTGAGTATTAGGGCAGGTACCTGTAGTCCCAGCTACTTGGGAAGCAGAAGCAAGAGGATAACCTGAGCCCAACAGTTTGAGGTTGCTGTGAGCTTTGACACCATGGTACTGTACCGAGGGTGACAAAGTGAGACTCTGTCTCAAAAAAAAAAAAAAAAAAAAAAAAAGAAAGAAAGAAAAAAAAAAGAAAGTTGTAAAATAATCAAGGGTGCATGGTATAATCTCTAGCTTTATCAGTAAAGGAAATAAGTATCACTAACAAGGAAATAGATGCAAAATGTAGATAATAAAATAATCAAGGCAAGTAAGGTGAGACAAGGCATATAAAACAGTTAGATGAACATATATGTATAATAGTACATTAATATCTTGTCCCCATGCATATGAGCATGCACATTATATTCTTGACAGTACATAGTACATCAAGTATTACTTTACCTGTAAGTGCCACACTGTTTCAGCGAAAAGACAAAAAGTACCAGATTGTTTTCAGAACCAAACACAAATGTACACATATTATAAAACATACATATAGAAAAGTAGATTAAGAGGATCCAAAATATTGAAAATAAAAAGGTAGAAAACACCCCAAAAGGAAATTGGGGTACCTTTATAAATACCTGTCATATCTAAAATATGTGGGAGGGCAGGACAGGTAACAGATTAGGAAAAAAATGGGTTTAACAGAGATAGTGCCTTTTTTTTGTTTGTTCTTATAATTTTATTTGGTTTTGTGTTTTCTCCAGCAAAATATTTTTGCATATGTTCAGCAATGGTTTGTCTATTAGGCAAAATAATAAGATTTTGCATGTTCACCAAACGAGAGAGACTGGAGTGACACTATAGGGAGACTGCAGTGACACTGTAGAAGAATTTGGTATAAAGAGCTAACAGTGACAGGGCTTCCTCCCAGAGTCAGTGTGTGTGTGGGGGCTCCTGACTTACAGCAGCAGCTCAGCAGCTGTCACCAGGAGAAACGCTAAGTGTATGGGAGAAGCCCCTACCCTAGGGCGATCCTCTAGAATGATAGGGTTTCCTCCAAAAAGATAAACATCTCCTCTCATGCTGGAGAGTTAATCAGTGGGTTGGAAACTGCTACAATGCATTTGAATTACAGAGCACACCTGGCTGTTACTGCAAATGACAGCACAGGACAGTGAACTAGGGGCTGGAGGAAAGTGCTGGGGAGGGAAAGGAAGGTCACAGACAGACAGGGAGAGAGAAACAGAGAGATCAAGAGAAACCTAACATCTGCACAACAGAACAGAAAATAGCAACTGGGAGGGCAGTCCACTCCGACAGAGCATTATTATTAAACAATAGTTAAAATCACATTAATTGCCAAGAACACAATAGATTTTAGAATGTAAGGGTAAAGAGTGTGTCTTCGGTTCACAGTATGTAAAAAAAACAGAAAATACCTAAAAGCAAACTGTGAATGTGTATGGATTTTGGTAAAATCTTGAACCAAAAAAAAAAATACAGGTCTTAATAATCGTGTACAGGAATATTCACAGCTCCATTATTTAAAATAGCCAAAACTTGGAAAGCGCTAATGAGTGGGTAAAAACCACGTGATACATCTGTGGGAAGGAGTAGGACCCAGTAACAGCACTTAAGAAATTACTGACACATACTACAAAAATGACAAACTCTGAAATTATATTTAAGACATAAAAGACTACACGTTTTATGATCTCATTGATATGAAATGTCCAGAACAGGTCAATGTGTAGAGACAGCAAATAAATTCACAGTTGCTGGGGTGTGGGGATAGAGGAAAGTGAAGAGTGAGGATGAATGGGCAGAGTGTTCAGGAGGATTGCTAATAACATTCTGAATAGTGGGGGTGGTTGCACAGTTCTGTGAATATACTAAAAACCACTGAATTGTACACTTTAAATGAGGGCATTGTGTAGGGTATACCAATTAAGCTGTTATAAAATACCATTGAAAGGATGTAAAAGACACTTGCTATATGTGCTAAATAAAAGATTCAAGAAAAATGTACTAGAAGTTAGAACATGGGGCATTTAGATCACCTCCCATACCGAGACAACACTGGCTGTGAAAACTGAAGCCCCATACTTCTATTTGCACGTAGCAATGTCAGGGGGAACATTTGGATATATCTGCAAAGGAATACAATATTTAAAATATGATAAGGATGTTTTGAAAATTCAGAACAAATTCATTAAAGAATTCAGAAAATACTAAGAAACTGTAAAGCTAAGAAATAAAGCAACCATACAATGGAGACTGAGAATCAAGATTTCTATGTAAAGCACTATGGTGCTGAAATGGCTTTTGTTCCGAGAGTAATAACTGATTCAAACGTGTGTTTAGGTTCTAGTTTTTCTAAAGACAGAGGGAAAATGAGCTAAAAGGAAAAGTCTGATGATATCAAGTGTTGGTCAGGATGTAGAGCACCAAGAATATCACCAGGGAAAGTGGAATTTGCTAAAGTCATTTTGCAAAAGGAATGGTAGAGTAATTAAAGACAAAGCTATATACAACTGCATACACACAACACAGAAAAATCATAAAAGACACAATTACGGAGAAAAGAAACAATCTCAAACAATGAGCAAGTGTCTACAGTTCAAAAAGTTTCCAAATAGTCCAATAGGGTTTGGTGTTTTTTATATATGTGTGTATGGTTGGTGAAGCAATTGAAACAAAAGAAATCAGGTAAATATTTATTTCAACAGTTTAGGATGGGGTTGCCTCTTTAAAAACAGTTTCTAGCCACATTCAAGTTATGAGCCTGCCAGGGGAATCATTGATATTTGCTGGGTGAAAAAATTAATGACATGTATAATATTATACACACAGACATGTTTACACATGTCTCTATATTATAATTTACCTTATGAATAAATGAAATAATCAAACTCAGTCTATGGGTTATCTTCCGAGGTTTTTGAGTCCTGTACCTGCCTTTCCTTGTGTGCAGACTAGCGTAGTTGAGTCAGCTCTGAGCTCAGGTCCCATGTTGATCCACGGGGAGTGAGGCATTCAGGGTGAGTGATGGTAACACCAGACGGCCGGTCGGGGAGTGTATCAGCTCTGATCAGCGAAATGAGAAAGGCTGCCTTGTGTTCTGCCTTCGCCTTATTCTAATGTATTAGCCCTACTTGGATTCCATGAACTGTCTTGGTATCCTCTAATGAATTTCATATTTTTTTCATACATAAGAAATAAAAGTGTGGTGCATATTTGAAGGGTTAGGAGAAAACTTCTAAATACGGATCAAAAATGTTCTCACATAGTAATGAGAAAGTCTCTTGAATGTTATTGCAATCAGGTTGATGAAAATATCTCCGATTGTATCTGAAGCTCACACGCTGTACCCCATGATTGAATTATTGTACATAGCTATGATTCAATAAAAAAAAAAAAAAGTGACCATTTCAAAATTTAACAAGTCTCATAAAGTCATTTCAAAGTAAATAATTTATTACAAAGATTTAAAAATATCAAATTGCCCATAAGCAAAATTTGACAGAAATATGTCTAACAGAAATTGTACCATATGTGACTTTCATGGCTGAACTAGAGAACTGTATCCAGTTTCAATATTTGCCCAGTGATATTTGCTGAGTAATGCCAAATTTAGTCAAAACCAAAATACTTATTCAGATAGCTAGACTTAGCAACATGTTACTACATACTTGGCATTTTAATAATGTAAGGTTTTACTAAGGCTGATTGACAATTAAAACATAAATTTCAAATAGGTGTGAAATGATTTAGTATTAGCTATATTTTTTTATTGATAGATCATCTAGTATTTTCTGGTTTATGTTGACCTCAATTTTATATATGTAGACACTTAGGATTTTAGGATATATATACTATATGTATATTATATATGTCTACATATATTATTTAAATATGTAGTTATATTGTAGAAGGGTAGTTGAAATACAATATGCTGGATTAGCCTAGAAATAGCTTATGAATATATTAAAAACAAGATATTTTTATGCTATTTTGGGTACATGTAGCTTATTGCATTCTTCAAGCAGTTTTCTTTGTTTTTTTTTAACAGGTTATTTGGTATTAAATCAGTAATTCAAACAGACTGTTCTAGTACTTGGAAGATCGTAGTAAATCCGGACCTGTCATGGTATCACCACGCCAACCCCATCCTCTTGCTGGTGATGTACTATACTCTGGCCACTCTGATTCGTATCTGGCTACAAGAACCCCTTGTAAGAATAAAAAGGTTTTCATGATCTTGTCTGCAAAGTGGCCTAGAATCTCCATGTCATAGGATTTATTCTTACTACCTCCTGATGAATCAGTACTATATTCCGATATAACTCAAGGTGTTAACCATTATAGTGTTTTAATTCTGCAAAGAGTATTAAGTGAATATAACTACTGTCAGAAGGAAGACTAGCTTGCCTTTGCTGATATTACTGAGTGCTAAGAATGACAGGTGGTGAGGAGAAGGGAAGACTCATTTTTACTGAGCATTTACTAAGCACCCAGCAATATGCTTGGCTGTTTATATATATATATATTCTCCCATTTATTTCACAAAATAACTCTAACGAATAGGTATTATGCACCTCTTACAGATAGGAGAATGAGGTTAGAGAGGTGAATTTTTCTGAATTCATACGTTTACTGATGGTACAAATCAGTTTCAAACCCATGTTTGACAAACAAGCTCGGGTCTTAGAGACCATACCCCTCTATTGGTATAGTGATTAGCATTTTTCAAATCTCTTCCAACCCTCTTAGCTTCTGAGGATGTTACAGCGATAGCTTAGTTCTCTTGGTGGTGTCGGTAGGCTCCTAGGTATCCAACTGAAAAAGATGGGGATTCCAATATTCCTTCCTGCAAAATTAAAGATGACTTTATTCCCTCTGGGAACATTAACAAGGATGCAGCACTACAGAGAAGAAGACCGAAGCCTATGTGGCTTTTCTCTTCCCTTTCAATGACAGAAAACCTCAGTTTGCTTTTATTTCCCTTTTGTGTTACCATGTTAGTTAAAGATTGCCAGTGACTGGCTTATAAGGTTAATTGCACTTTTTGAAAGCTCTTATTCCACGAATATTTGCATAACTGCTTTCTAGTGCAATTTAGAATACACAGTTAAGCTGTGGATATTTAACATTAGATCATATTCTGTAATGTATAGGCATAGTATGAATCATGGAACATTTAATATTAATGTATTTATTAATTGCAGGAGAGCATTTTGTCATTTTAAAAAGTATTAATATCTTGGTTGGATCCATATGTTATAAACATTCACTTTGAAAAATCATCATGCTAAGGGCAAAGATGAAAAGCTGTCTCCTGGCCACCTAGACTGCTTAGAGAACTACTTCAGGAAGCAAAGCTGTTCCTGTTACTGTCACTCTGTGTTTTAGGTGCAGGATGAGAGACCCAAGGAAGAGGACAGAGCGCTGGCTTGTAGCCCCATCCAAATAACAGCAGAGAGGAGGCGGAGCCTGTGGTATGCAACGCATTATCCCACAGATGAGAGGAAGGTGAGCCATGGAGAAAGGAATTTCCATTCTCTAATTTATTCTTCTGGTTTTGTATTTTACTTTTGAATATGAGCCTTATAATGTCATATGTAAATTCAAGTTGTACACAGTTTATAGAAACAGTTTGATTTAGGAGGGTTAATACCAGAGAGCTCCATTTAGAGAGGGAACATAGGTTTATAGAAGAAATATAGCAGACTCTGCAAGAATGCATTTTATATTTCAGTGATTTCTACTGAAGTCTTCTAAAAAGAATGCTTTTTTTTTTCTTTTTTAGAATCAGAGTCTCAGTTTGTCGCCCTCAGTAGAGTGCTGTGGCCTCACAGCTCACAGCTACTTCCAGTTCTTGGGCTTAGGTGACTCTCTTGCCTTAGCCTCCCAAATAGCTGGGACTACAGGTGCCCGCCACGAAGCCCAGCTATTTTTGTTGTTGTTGCAGTTTGGCCAGGGCTGGGTTCGAACCCGCCACCCTCAATATATGGGGCCGGCGCCCTCCCTCTGAGCCACAGGTGCCACCCAAGAATGCTCTTATTTACTTATTTATTTATTTATTTATTTTTAATTCTATTTCAAACAAAAAATAACAAAGCAATTTGTTAGGACTGGAGAGTCAGAGTTTCCATGCTGAAATACATTACAAAAAATAATTTCACCGTCTTGGGTAGCTAGCCACAGTAGTAGCTCCGTAGGCACTTAGAGAAGACACAGTCTGTGTGAGTATGCCGAAGGGTTGCTTGCTACTCTGAGGCCGCCATGTGTATTGACAAGGAAAAGTCACATTTGGATAACTCGGACAACCCATAGATTTTATATATAATATATGTTAATAAGTCATATGACCTTTAAACCATTTATTGATCACTTTGAACTCAACTCAGTCAGTGCTTTATTGACTTGTTAAAACGGCCTATTTGCAACATTGTAAAGACAAACAATCTTACAATTCTTGGACAGGGTCAGCATTTTCTCTCTCAGAGTGTTGGAACATTGAGTAGTAGGTCCTCTGATTTCTTGGGTGGTAGGGGAGTTTCTATAAGACACACAGTCCTACTGTCAACACTGCCACCCTGTGTTGGACAGGGTAGGACAGTGAGCGAGCTTCCTTAGAGGATCTGCACTATGCAGCAGATGTCTGGGGACTTTCATCTTCTGGTTCAGATGTTCTTGTGAATTTCAGTAAAGGATAGACATCAACAGACAATAGCCCAGCTGTTTTCAAAGTGATGCCTGTGGACCTATAGGAATCCTGAGACCCTTGATAGGGGTCCTCATGCTCAAAACCATTTCCATACTAATACTTAAGATCCATGCCTTGACAGTATAAAAATAAGGATGGGTAAAACTGCCAGCGCTAGAGCCCAAACTGAGGTGGAAGCCTCAGAGCACAGAGAGTGGTGATTACAGATCAAGCCCTTCACTGCCAAGCTCACACAGAAAACAAAAAATAAAAGACAGGTTGCATTGAAGAAAATCCTTGATGAACCCCAGAGAGTTATTTGTTTCCTTAAATCAAATGTTGGCATGCACCTTTTTTTTAATATTCCATATGACAAAATGAGAAGTCTGTATAATGGGCCACATTCAAGTATGACAATTGTCCCACTAAAAAGTGCAAAACATAGTGAAACCACTGTAAACTGAACTTGCTTTTTCCATAACAGCCACTTATACCTGGAAGTACAGCTATGAACAAATACAGTTATTCAGATTTGGGTACGTGGCAGACAATTTCTTGAATTGAGCCCAACACAAGGAGGCAAATAGCTAACACTATTTGTTGCGATGATAAAATTTCAGTGTTTGAATTAGAATGTTGGAAAACTTGTATCTACCACTGAGAGCTTAAAAACTTTTATTATTTAAGGGCTTTTTCAAGGAGATCAGGGTTATGTTATATTGTGTAATGAAATGTGATAGTAGGCTTGGCGCCTATACCTCAGCAGGTAGGGCACTGGCCGCATACACCAGGGCTGGCAGGTTTGAACCCGGCCCAGGACTGCTTAACAACAATGACAACTATAAAAAACAAATAGCCAGGTGTTGTGGCAGTCACCTGCAGTCCCAGCTACTTGGGAGACTGAGGCAAGAGAATCGCTTGAGCCCAAGAGTTTGAGGTTGCTATGAGCTATGACACCACAGCAACTCTATGTAGGGTGACATAGTGAGACTCTGTCTCAAAAAAAAAAAAGGTGATAGTATTTGGGGGAGCTGTGTAACGTACCAAACCAGTAGCTTCAAAATCACCACTGACTGAGGTGCAAGATATATTTTTGGGGTTTAATGTTACAGAGAAAGAAAAGGTCAGTAATAGTCTTAGATTTCACAGTACAATTCTCCTTCAAGAAACTATCACTGGTTGAGTGTTATGTAGTAGCAAAGACTATCCACAATTATCTGGTTAGACTATTAAATTACTACTTCCTTTTCCAATTATATACCTCTGAGAAACCAGGTTTTCTTCCTATACTTCAACCAAAACAGCATACCACAGCAAATTGGAAATAGAAACAAACATGGAAGTCCACTTGTCTATTAAGCCAGACATTAAAAAGATATGCAAAAGTATAGAACAATGAAACTTTTTACTATATGTTTTTTAAATATGGCTTTTTGAATAATATATTTATGTTAAAATTTTTTTTTGATTTTAATGAATTAATAAATGAATATTTTAAATGCACATTTTAATTTCTAATATGGCAGATATTGACTGATAGAACTCACAAAAAAACAAGCTCTTTTGGGACCCTCAGTGATTTTTTCAAAATGTAAATGAGGCCTGACTCAAAAACGTTGCACAACCTTTCACTGTTCTAATGATTATTTGGAGGGGGAACCCAAATGACTTGTCATTAATATGGCTAAAAAGCATATCACATAATAATTATTTTGTTGTACACAATATGAAAACCATAAAATAAGCTGAAACTGTGTTATAAGGTAATTTTTCTTTTATGAAACTTTTACTTCTTGACAAATAAATACTTTCAAAATTCTGCAGATTTCTTATCTAGAGAATAAAACTAAGCTGCTTATTCTGTTAGAACAAAATACTTTAAAAACATAATAACTTATATAGTCATGTAGCTATGATTACTTATTTGATGTTGTAATTTGATAGTAAACTTCAGAAGCTGGAAAATAATTATAATAAACAGCAAAATCTAGTTCAATTATTTGTCCCTTTGTATTTTGCATGGCAGTTTTAACATACTAGCAGTGAGTTACAGAAAATGGGTATGTATACAGTAAAACGTCATACATATACACACATATAAATAATAAAATGCTTTCAGCTTCCTTACTAACTTGCTGTCCTGCTTTGCTCTTTGCAGCTTTTACCCATGACCCAGGATGACTACAAACCCTCTGATGTTAGTATACCATTAGAATTATCATTTATTCTTGTGTAAGTGATGTAAAAGTAACAGAAATGGAATTAGCTCTTTTGAGAATATTTTAGTGGTCTATAAACTTTCTGCAAGCTTTTCAATTCTTTTTAGTTTTATAGAAATTACATCTGGTTGATTATTGTTTAAACAGCAACTCATAGGATGTGATTGAGCATAATCATATATAAAGTATTTAAACTTTTAAAAAGCCTTTTTGTGGGGTGCTTTTAAAAGCATTCTGTTCTGAAGATACACCTGTTACTTAATTTAAATAGTAAGTCAGTAAGTCTTACATGTATGTTGTTTCAAAAGTTGTAAAGGCAAGGAGAAGGCAAAGTGTAAAACAAGCACTTGCACTTAGCGGTGCGGTGAGGGAATTGCAACCTTGCCGAGACCTCAGAGGGTGCTGTCTTTAGTGAGAACAAAGGACATTTGCATTCATCCTGTGCAGAACCACATGGAGTGTGGGACAAGGCAGGGATGGGTTGGGGCCCAGGAAAGATCTGGAGTCTCCTATAGGTGGAGGGACTGCTAGGGGGTAGACAGTGGCACGTGCTGAAGCCCACAGATCAAAACAAATCCTGAAGTCCTCAGACAGCCCTTCAGCAGCATTTGCTCTTTCCACTGAGGGAAGATGCATCACACGGTTTGTGACAGAAGTGAGAGCAGATTCAATAGACATTTTATTGTGATCACTCTATGGAGGCTGGATTTGGAGAGGGACTGTACATGATATATCTTGCTAAAATATTTGGGTAGTTGACTAAATTGTTCAGCTTCCACTCAGCTCCTAGTTGTTAGGTTAAGGGCAGAGGAAGAGGGTATATCCATATTGAAAAACCAAAGCTGCTATGATAGGTGTCCTTTTCCTTGCACCCCTCCAGGGCCTGCTTGTGACTGTGAATGGCAACCCCGTGGACTACCACACCATCCACCCCAGCCTGCCCATGGAGAATGGCCCTGGCAAGGCCGACCTGTACTCAACCCCGCAGTACCGGTGGGAGCCCTCCGAAGCATCCTCAGGTATGGAGCCAGCCCTGGACAGGTGCATACTAGAAATAGAGCCTTGTATTCTAATAGATCTATTTCTCTCTCTGTTGTAAGCTTGGCCTCTCTCTCTTTTGTTTGTTGTTTATTTGATGAGCTTCCTTTTTATAAAACAGAGATATTATCTTCCATTATCAATGTAATTAAGCTCATTTCTTTAAATTTTGGCTATATTTTGTCTTAGCATATTGCTATTTATATACTAAATTTATATACAAAATAAATGGCATAACTGGGGTAAACTTTGATAAAAAAGATAAAAACCATTTAAAAAATGTTAACTTATGTATAGCATTAAACCTGCATGTGTGTATATACATGTTAGTCTTTCTTTTAGTTCATGTTGTGATTAGGGTCAGTAGTTTTTCTGACTAATGTGTGTTTTTTTAAAAGAGTACTTTTTGTTAATTAAAAAACGGAGACCACCAAAACTGGTACAGGGCTTTTTGTGCCTTTACTCTCAGTATAATATGCTAGAGAAAAGCAAACTGTTCCTAGAGATGAAAAATTGGTGACCTGAGCCTAAGATTTCATACTCAAATTTATTTTTGGTCACCAGATTTTTTTTTTATTTAAATAGCAACCAAACATTTTAAAAGCTGTAGCCCTTACCAACAAATAGACATTTCTGGACTCCTTTAAAGAATGTGAACATCTGACAACACTAGTCCCTGCGTCTTCCAGGTTGGCTCAACTGCTATAGCCATGGCCCCTGCTGGGGATCAATTGCCAATTGCCAAGCCATAAAGACAGAATTATCTAAATTTAGTATTGAGAGGAAAAAAAACCAACAGAATACATGATGCATGTAAATAGCAGCTAAGCTATAATCAAATTATAATTAATTAGTATATTTATTTGTATGTAATTAACACTAAAGTTCTTAGACATTAATCTGCCTTCAGTGGATGGCCAGTAAGCTATCCAGTTTATCAGTGGGACATCATGCTTACTCTGGGGGCCTTTTGGTGTAATTCTTTATTAGGCTTATTCCATTGTTCTCTTCTTCATAGTTGTTTATCAGTCTTTCCTGCAATTGCCCTTGACAGTGCACCTACTTAAATTTAGAGCTGGTTAGTCACGTTATCCCACATTCCTTAGTATGGTTACATTAAATTCCATCACCCCCTTACTACACCCTACACATGCCCTACCCGGATGACACCTGTGGGGTCCACAGCATCAGATCTGGTGGTTTGTACCCATTTCTGCCTCCTACATGTATGTGTTTTAGTTTGCAACTCAGGCTTAAACTGAAAAGCTTACAGAAATTCATTGCATTTCAAAATATGGTCTTTAGAGCATCGGCACCAGAATCAGAAAGGGCCATTCAGGTCACCGCCTAGACCTCCTTTTATTGACACATTATTCATCTGGGAACAAATAAATGGAATTTTGACTGCCTTAAAGGACAACCCTCAAATACTCAAATCATAAATTGAGCTTCCAGAAGTAAAACAAAAGTTGGGAAGTATTTTTTTAAGTTGAATTTATGCACACAAATAATGTCACAGACAGACAGATAAGTAACTCTAAAATTCATCAGATTTGCTTTTTTTGATCTGCAGGCTCTCCCTTATAAATCCTTGGGTTACCCTATCTTACTGTTAAAGAAATGAAAGCCAGTAAGGTTTAGCTGAGGAAATGCCGCAGCCTCATTTTGGAGCCTGTGTGAGGTAGTCATTGATTTTTTTCCTATAGTTTATCCTTCCTCTTCATAGTGCTACTAGGAAACTCCCTGGTCTAACCAACTTATATGAATCCCATTTAATTCAAACAAGAAAGGACACTTTACTTAGCAGCTTAAAGTTTCTCTGTGTCAAGAGTCTGAGTGTAACTAGATTGGTGCCTGTGGCTGAGGGTCACTTATGAGATTTCGGACAAACTGCTGACTGGAGCTGCTCTCATCTGATGGCTTGACTGGAGGAGAATCTATTTCCAAGCCCACAAATGCAGCTCTTGGCTGGCTGCTCTCAGGCTCTGCTAGCCAGTGGAGACATCAATTCTTACCATCTGAGCATTACCATAGGGCAGTTTACAACATAGCAGCTGGCTTCTCTCAGGACAAGTGAGTAAAAGAATGAGAGAAGGTACCCAAGGTGAAAGCCAGTCTTCTTAAACTGAATCTTGGAAGTGACAGTCATCTCTGTTGAAGTGTTTGGTTTGTTGGAAGCCTGTTCCAAGTTCCACCCACACTCAGGGGAGAAGGGCTCACACAAAGGGATGAGCACCAGGAGATGGGGGCCTTCTCAAATGGAAATTTTTCTCCATAATTTCTGGGTACATGGTCCCATTACACCAACCAAGCACAACTTGCTGATTCTGTTTGAATTCTAAGGGCTTTATTAATTAGAAATAATTTCTGAAGTCTTTAATAAAAGATTATATCAAATCATACATATGCTTTACTGCTTGGAACATTGATAGAAATTTTGTGTTTGCATAGATAATTACATAAAATATTTTTCCATCTAGAAAAGAAAGAGGACAAGGAGGAAGAGAAAGAAGAATTTGAAGAAGAAAGAAGCCATGAAGAAAAAAGAATTATCAAAGTTCATGCCATGGTCTCCGTGTTCCAATTCATTATGAAACAAAGTTACATCTGTGCTCTCATTGCTATGATGGTACGTGTGATTGGCAGTTGTGGGGTGCTGGAGCAAAGGTACCCACAGCCCCCATGGGCTCTAAGCTCCACCAGCTTCTCGGGGCCAACATAAGTACAGTAATATTCCCAATACCTTACAGAGAATGGTCTGCTAAGTTAAGTTTTTAATAGTTTTTATACTATAGATTGTAAAGTCATATCCTTTTTAACCCTATCCTCACTTTAAAATATTAATGCATTTTTCTTAAATTAGTTTATCAAATCAGACTATTCCCCACTTTTCCAACTTCAGAGGACATATTGGATAATTTTTCTAAAAGGTATTGAAGGTATTTGAGGTTAACAGAGGCTACTTTTATTTCTTTCAGATAGTGAGAATTACATTCACAATTTGTCTTAGACTTGGGTGAGACTGTATTCCATATTAGCTATAATAACTTTTTACCAATATGAGCTTCAAACAACCATGGTTCTCAAGAGCTGCTTCCAGTTACGAGATCTCAGTTTATACATGTTTCTGTTCACCTCTAGATACATTCTCTGTTTCCAACATCATACCTTCAAAAATAGTCCTTTGGCCTATAGATAGAATATAACAGAATCTCTAATTTCTCCCTTTCCTAAAAACAAATATTCTTGAGCAATCTGATTTATTTTTGAGAAACCTAATGCTCTTGTTTAAAATGTGCCTCTTCCAAATTCTGTGATCAATGGTGAAATGCCATGGACACTTTTGAAGATAAAAAATAAAAATATTCTATAACTGTAGAGGTAAAAATACCTAGACACAGTTTCCTCAGTCAAGATAATTCCCAGATGAACCTCATGTATGTGGTTCATGTGGAAACTAAACTCAGCTTTAGTTTCTAGTTCAGGAACGTAGCCATGTGAGGGGGAAGGCTGGAGGAAAGCAAGATCTTAGAAATCAAAGGTGCTCTTAGCTATTGCCAACTGTATTGTTTACATGAAATTAATTCTTAGTTGCTTTTTGGCATTTTCTGTCTATCAACCTCTACTTTAAATTACATCAAATCTCTGATTGCTAAATATCAAACATGTAAATGCAATTTACAATTC
Source organism: Perodicticus potto (assembly GCA_963574655.1). NCBI lineage: Eukaryota > Metazoa > Chordata > Mammalia > Primates > Lorisidae > Perodicticus > Perodicticus potto. The sequence goes on from CAUYRH010005912.1 coordinate 19,104, forward strand.
TGATTCTGAACTCAAAAAAGTATATACTTATATTTTTCTCCTTAAGCCAGAAATGTTTGGTATTTTCTTTAAAGAAATAGAGCCTTAAAACATTTTTAAATTCACATGTTGTTATTGAATAGAAAAAAATCTATAGTAGAAAAATATAGTCCTTCATTAAAGATGTGTTCCTCTTTGGTACCATTTTGTTAATGAAGTCACAGTATTAATGTTTTAAAAATAGCTGCCTTCCATAGAAATTCCCAGTTACAGACTTTTAAATCAGACACAGTAAAAGCAGTCCTGAGGAATCAAAACTGTTAACATGAGATATGTATTTATTCAAGCATTATGATGTACAAATATAATATTAGACAACTCCAAAACTTAACGTAAGAAATAGCACAAGGCACATTCTACTCCTCAGCTACTACAAATAGGTGATACATGTGACTTGGTATTAAGAAGAAGAGAATTTTCTTTTTAAAGTCTTATTACTAGGTTTTCCCCTGCAGCCTCCCAAATAAGAAAAATAAAGGGATTGGGAAGGGACAGTCTGCTGGAATTATATATGTGAAAATTATTTTCCAGGGTCATACTGGGATAAATACATTAAATATTACCCAACCTTTGATAAATTCTAAGAAATAATATTTTCATGAAAATAATTCAGACTTGATTCTAGTTGTCATTCACTAACTTAATTTTGATAAAGGGAATTTAAATTTCCAGTTTATAATTGTCACATGTTTTAATCAACAATCTAAATTATCACTTTAAAAAGCTAATGCTGCTTTAGGACAGATTTTCGAATTGCTGAGAGGAAATATTTATTTATTCTATGCTGACTTCATTTATCACATAATACCTATCTAATTTCCAGAAGCAAAGTACATTTATAAAACATTTGAACTTTAAAGCTAACTCTTGATATTTATGATATTCAGGAATGCAGTTGATTTCAATTAGTTCCAACATATCTAGATAATGTTTTTAAAAGTATTTTTAAAAATGGTATCAGATTATAATAAAAGATAACAGGTTTGCTGAAGTTAATAGTATTTGTGAACCTAATATATAGATTGTGCTGGTAGCTTCCATGTGAGATACACTCCTAAGTCTTTGAAATTTTTAATGTGAGTGGAAGAAAATCCATCATTTTTCAAAGGGTCCAAATGCCTTTTAGTCCTAACCATTACAGGATAGACACTGAGGCTGGCCTTTACTAACTTAGCTTTATTGTCTTGGATATGTCAAAGGCTAACAAGCAGCTTCTTGGTATAAATTTTCTAATTTCTTTCATGCATATCTTCTTGGGTCATCTACCAATAGTGGTCCCTGTAGCTCAACCAGTATAGGTAACTTAGTGATTCTCAGAGCTTCTATTTTTGAGCCTTAGCAGTGGCCCACACTCACTCATCATGTACAAGTAACTGCCAACTCCAAACTAGTTTGGGGAAACAAAAGGAGAAAACTTGGTTGTTTTTAATACTGTAAAGTAGAGTAAAGATCAAGAGTTTGGAGCTCAAGGGAAATGGACTTGGACTGAATACATCTTTGACTTTATTCTCTAGAATTTAGAAGCAGTGTCATTCACAGCACAATCAGTATTTCTGTTTTCTTTCTTTCTTGTGCCACAGGTTGAGGTCTCTCTTTATTACTGCACTACAACTCTCTCCTCTCCCTCATTTGAATAGCATTTATATTTCCTTTTTGGATAACTTTTAACTTAACCAGCATGAGGGAATGGTACATCATATTGACCGTTATCGTCTTTTCTTTTCTCCCATGAGGCCTGGAGCATCACCTATCACAGCTGGTTGACATTTGTGTTATTGATCTGGTCATGTACCCTCTGGATGATTCGCAACAGAAGAAAATATGCCATGATCAGCTCTCCTTTCATGGTGGTTTATGGAAATCTATTGTTGATATTACAGTATATATGGAGTTTTGAGCTTCCTGAAATTAAAAAGGTCCCAGGATTTTTAGAAAAGAAAACTCCAGAAGAACTTCCTTCAAAGGTAAGTGAATAGGAAAACAAGAAAACAGAATAATGGCACAAAACCACAACAATTAGAAAAACCATATCCAAGAGAACCCTAACAAAAACAGACCCAAATAGTCATTGCTTTGCAAAAGGAAAAGATACATGTGATGGTAAATAATTCATAGTGCTTAGAGGTTTACATAATTTAAACATGAGAATTATATTATACCATGATTTTAGCTTTTATTTAAAAATGATAATAGTTTCCACTGAAAGAAAAATTATGGTATAAATTATTTTTATTATAAATTGTACTCTAGTAGAAATTATATGTGGAAATAGGAAAATACAATGTAAAATGTATCAGGGTTTAGAGGGCATTCTTTGATTATCAGTTTATAAAACATGATTAGCACATTGATGTTTCAGATAAGTATTCCTTATTAATGACATTTTTCTCCAATTAAAACATTTTTAGTAGCAAAAATTAAGTATGATGCTTGTATTTTTTCCTTCTACCTATTATATGATATGCCTTCATCTGAGTTAGGAAGTTCAAAATTTTTTCATTACTCCTTTTTTTTGTGGGCTATTTAATAGTTTTTATTTCAGAAGCTTGGGTATCCCAATTTACTGTTTGTTTTGTTAACAAAGTGGCAGACTGAACACACATTTTTTTTGTACTGGTGACTTTGTTAAGACAGTAAAAACAAATGTGTATATATTAAATGAACTTTGAAAATTAGAAGACCTGAAGGAGACATTTACATCACATGAAATTCACCTTTCCTGGGAGTGAACACCCCATATCCAGTGCAATCAGGTGTAAATGGGATATTGGCCCTTATACCAGATGTTTTGGTGAAGGGCTATTGGAGTAAAGGAAAAAAATTTTAACTGGTGAATGCTAATGACAGAGGTAAGACCATAATCCCTGTGTACATGGACCATGGAAAGTTTATTCATTCATTCCTCTCAAACCTTCCAACTCCTGATTATTCTCCCAACCATACTCCATGCCCAAAGTCTTTGTTGGTACTCCCCCATATGAATCATCTTCTTTTAATGCTCCTTTCTTTTACTTCCCCTCCTTCTTTCCCCTTTAACACAGACACACATATGCAGATACAAACATTCATTCACAACTGGTAAGTTGTTTTTTTTCTATAAGAGAAATTAAAAATCTTACTGTTTTGATTGTGTAAATACATTACAACCTGACTCAGAATAACAATGAGGCTTCTAAAAATGCATGCCTACTAACTAGTTGAATACTCTTCCATCTAATCTAAGACTAATAATTCTTTGGAAGGAATGCATTATTTGGGAAATAAATTTGTTATTCATGAAAAAAAAGTGATTCTGAGCAATTTTCATCTGCACTTATATTTTAAAGCATCCAGAAGTCCAAAAAAAAAAAATTGCAAGATTTTGTCATAGACAATAACACACAACTCCAGCTCATAAAATCTCTATAACAATAAAAGTTATAAAAATACATCATTAAAACACACTGTCTACAGAGTACCAGATGAGTCAGTGTGTTATAAAATGAGAGAAAAGAAACTAGCCTCAGTACTCAAAAGGTCTGAATACCATCCGTGGAACCAGTCTGATTTCTTTGCAGGATCCTTAAGTGTGTCTCATTCCAGGCTCCATCAAGTCATGTCAGCTGCTGTCTTTTAAGACCTGGCTTTTGGGGCAGCACCTGTGGCTCAAGGGAGTAGGACACCAACCCCATATACTGGAGGTGGTGGGTTCAAACCTGGCCTTGGCCAAAAACTGCAATAAATAAATAAATAAATAAATAAAAATAAATACCTGGCTTTTAACCTACCTTCCCTGGGAAAGAGATGCGATCTGCCCCCAATTACTCCTAACCTCTCTGAATAAAAGAAAATACAGTAGAGAAGCAGATTTCTTTCCCAATTTGAAGCTATAGTTTGATTGTTAGTGACTTCTAGTATTTTAATGCCAGATTTTCAGAAATTTCTGGGCATGTTAACCAGGATTTATTAGCATTGGTTTATGTTGAAAGTAAATGATAAGTGGACATTTATCATTTACTTTTAAGGGGGCAATTCAAAGTGAAAGCGACCTATTCATTTTCCTATCTTATTCTTGTTCTTTGCCAAATATTTTTTGAAAATCCTACTATGAACCATAATGAGCTACCACTTTACAACAAAAAATGTTACTGAGGATATGGGAAACTTGGAGCTGTTACATGTTACTGGTGGGAATGTAAAATGGTGCAATAACATTGGAAAGTTGTATGTTCAATCCTCAAAATGGTAAACATAGAATTATCATAAGACCAGCAGTTCCAGTCCTAGGTTTATACATGCCCAAGAGGTTTGAAAACATATGTGAACATGAAAACTTGGACATGAATGTTATAGCAGCATGATCTGTTGTAGCCAAAGTATAGGAACAATCTAAATGCCCATTGACTGATGAATGCATAAATAAAATGTTGGATGGCCCTACAATGGGGTATTATATGGTAATAAAAAATAATAAGGCATTCTACATGTTCCAACATGGAGAAGCCTTGAAAACATGCTAAAGAATCTCCTTTCGGGCCACACCTGTGGTTCAAAGGAGTAGGGCACTGGTTCCATATTCCGGAGGTGGTGGGTTCAAACCTGGCCCTGGCCAAAAATGCAAAAAATAAAAAGAATCTATCTTCAAATGAATGCCTATTGTATAATCCCATTTACATAAAATGCCCAAATTAGGCAAATTGATAGAGACAAAAAGTAAATTAGTGGTTGACTAGGACTGAGTTGGAGAGAAAAAGAAGAACTTTTGTGGGACTTCTTTTTGGGATAATTGAAATGTTTGATTGTAGTAAAAATTGTACAACTCCATGAGTATGCTTGGAACTGCTGAGTTGTACACTTTAAGCAGGTGAATTATATGGTGTATGAATTATATTTCAATAAATATGTTACAAAAAATAAACTATTATGTGCTAGGTACTGTATTCCATAAAGAATGGAGCTCCCCAAAATGGTAAGTTTTTTTCCTAGTTCTTGAGAAAATGCTAATATAAAAAATGTGGGCGCTTAGAGCTATTTTTCCTTCAGCTTTGAAGATAACTAGAAATAATAACAGATTCTATTTTTTGGCATGAAAATTTTTTTCTCATCTGCCGAGTTCTCCAAAATAAGGAATATTGCAGAGTCAGTGTGAGTATTATACAGGGGTGTATCTTCCTCTTACCACTATAATGACATTACAGTCAGGTGGAAATCAACCAAGGACAAACATCTTGAAGGAGGCCCCTTGCTGGAGTTGACATCCTGGGAAGTAATTTGAACACTCTGTTGTTTTCCTTGGGGCCTTGCACAGTGCTGAATGTGCTGCTGGCACTCACATAACATGCATCCTCGGGAGGGAAATTTAAAAGCAGTGAATTTCAGAAGGTGGCTGACCAGAGACAGCTCTAGCATACTTCATACACTTATCAAGACCAAAATAGTATGCAGGAAATCACACAGTGAACATTCATCCAAGAAGGAACATGGAATTTCAACAGAAAAGCAGAAGGAAACTCCAGAACCTGGGCAGGAGAAGGAGGGCAGGCAGCCAGCATGACTGGGACCTGCTGAAAACATGGAATGAATCTGATACTACAGAAAGTGTCTCTCTGTGGCCCTCTTTCCCACTGGGAATCATGCACTCCAGGCCACTGGACCCTCCCAAGCCCTGGTGCTGACTTAGGGAGTGGCCATGAGGAACTGCTCTGTCCTACACACTCAGACCTATGCATCTGTGGAAGGATGCTGTTCTTGATCCTAGCTCATAGCATACCTCACAGGGTCCTGGGAGCTAGAAGTGGCAGAAGCTGTTGGCAATAGAAAGACTCAGGCGGAGGCTTGGAGAGCTGAGGCTTGAGTGGCAGAGGGGTTTCTGGAGCTAGAGAAACAAGTGCAGTTGCTGGTGCTGGAACCTACATCCCTTTGCCCCCACCTCCCACTGAGCCTAGAACCAGAAGAGAGTTGCCAGGGGTGCCTGGTATTGATCCAGACAGTGTCTATCCCATGTTCAGGTGCAGCATTGTGAACTGGAAGCAAACTGCAGTGAATAACTGAGTATCACAAGTGGCTGCCACAGTCAGGATGTGGAAGTGAGCCTCACCCGAACTGGAGTGTGAGAGAGAAGCAGGTCCCACTCTATTTGCTAGGCTATGGCACCAGGACTGCCCCACCCTCCCTGTGGTGAGACCTTGGCACAGCAGCAGTTGCTCCTTACCTGGGCACTTCCCCAGGGGCTTGATGACTGCTCAAACACCCCATCAGGGCTTAGTGTTTGTGCCTGCCCTTGGGGGTGTGAATGCAGGCTTGTCTGGCCCAGTTCCACCCAGCTTCATTCTCATCTCCACTGAGACAGAGCACAAGACCCAGGTCCTTAGATGGTCCATGGTTCTACCCACCACCTGGGACCCTAAAGCCCTGCTGCCAGTTAACAGAGGTTGGGAATAAACTCTTCTGCAACCACTGCGCTGGCTCTTACCCGCAAGTGCTACTTACTCACCTGGGGGTCAACAACATGCACAGCCCATTACAATGTTTAACACAAGTGCACAGTACTCAGGAACAAGAAGAGCTTCTCACAAACTTTGCTACCACCATCATCTGTGCCACCCTGGCTACTGAGCAGATCATGAGCTCCTCATCCACTTGGTGCACAAGCACTACAAATGCATTTGAGAGAGCCACCACACCAGGATATTTATTACACAGGAATCAGTCTTTGCCACCAAACAGACCCAGAAAAGAAGCCAAGTATACATCACAGTCACATCTTGAAGAAAACAGGTCTTCTCCATCGAAAATAAGAAAGAAGCTACTTCTTTCCTCAGTGTAAAGATACAGAAAGCATGAAAAAGCAAGGAATGATGACACCTGAGAGAAACACAATAATTCTCTAGCAATTTTCTACCCCAACCCCCACCTCAAAATCCCAGATAAAGAAGTGAAAACATTGAGTTTTAAGGAAGCTCAATAAGATGCAACAGAAATAAGAAAATCAGTACAAAAATATCAGAAAATTAAATCAAGATATGAACAAGAAATTTATCAAGGAGTTAGATAACTTATAAAAACTCTAGCAGAAATTGTAGAAATGAAAAATTTATTTAAAAGAAATACAAAATATATTTGAAAGATTTAACAATGGACCAAGCAGAAGAAAGAATCTCATAACATAAAGATAGGTATTTTAAATTTATCCAGTCAGAAAAAAATAATGAAAAATAAGAAAAGAATGAATAAGGCTTTTAAAGCATATAGGACTGCATAAACCAACCAAACTTACAAATTATCAGTATTCCTAAAGGGGAAGAGAAATTAAAAAGTTTAGATGACTTGTTTAAGGAAATGATTGACAAAAATGTCTAAAGTCTAGCAAGAGACATGAAGTCACAAGAGATCCAACTATCCTAAGGCAAAGACATTACAAATGGACTTTATCGTACCATATGGGTCATTAGACTATCTAAAGTTGATGTGAAAAAAAATTTTTAAATCAACAAGAGAAAAATGTTTAGTCAAATATAAAGGAAACTCATGAAACTAACAGGAGACTTCTCAGCAGAAACCTCATGAGCCAGAAGAAAATGGCATGAGATTTTCAAAATCCTGAGAGGAAAAAAAATTGCCAATAAAGAATTGTATTGTTCACTGATATTGACCTTCATATACTAAGGAGAAATAAACTCTTTTCCACACAAGCAAACTCTGAGGGAATTCATCACCTCTAGATCAGCCCTATGAAAAATGCTTAAAGACGCCCTAAATATAGAAACAAAAGGTTTGTATTTGTCATCATAAAATCAAAGTAAAGTATAAAACTTATAGGTTATATAAAACAATCACACAAGGCAAAAGAAAGAAATCAAATGACAACACAGCAAAATTTCACCAAATCACAAAGATAAAAAGGATTTATAAAACTACATAGCAATTAACAATATGGCACCAATAATACTTCACATATTAGTATTAACCTTGAATGTAAATAGATTAAATGCTCCACTTAAAAGATATAGGCTAGTAAAATGGATAAAAATACATAAACCGAGCAGCACCTGTGGCTCAAAGGACTAGGGCGTCAGCTCCCATATGCCTGAGGTGGCAGGTTCAAAACCAGCCCCGGCCAAAAAAAAAACTGCAAAAAGAAAAAGAAAATACGTAATACAACTACGTGCTATCTACAAAAAACTCACCTTACGTGTAAGGAAACAAACAGACTGAAAGTAAATGGGTGGAAAAGATACGTCACACAAACAGAAACCAAAAGTGATTAGGAGTAGCTACATTTATATCAGATGAAATAGATTTTAAATCAAACACAATAAAAAAGACAAAGTCATTGTATAGTGAGTGATAAAGGGATCAATTCATTTAGAGGATATAGTAGTTCTAAATATACGTCAGAGCACCCAGAGTCATAAAACAAATATTACTAGACAAAAAGATGGATATCAATTTAATAATTTGGTGGGACTTCAACACCCCACTCATAGTACTAGACAGATCATTGAGATAGACAATCAGGAAAGAAACATTGGACTTAAGTTGGACTTTAAACTGAATGTACTTAACAGACTTAATAGAATTTATAAAACATTCTACCCAACAACTGCAGAATACACATTCTTTTCTTCAGCACATGGAACATTCTTCATGACAGACCATATATTAGGCCACAAAACAAGTCACTACAAATTTAAAAAAATCAAAATCATATGAAGTATTTCTCAGACCATAGTGGAATAAAAATAGAAACTGATACCAACGGGAACTGCAAAAATCATATAAATACATGGAAATTAAACACCATGCTTTTGAAATCACTGGATCAGTGAAGAAATGCATATGGGAATTTTAAAAAATTTTACAATAAATGAAAATGGGAACACAACATACTAATATTTTGAGATATAGAAAAAGCAGTGCTAAGAGGTACGTGTATAATCACAAATTAACAACCTTACGTTATACCACAAGGACATAGAAAAGCAAGAATAAACCATACCAATGTTAGCAGAAGAAAAGCAATAACAAGGATCAAAAAATAAATGAAATAGAGACCAAAAATTTTCAAAGAATCAATGAAGTAAAACTTGGCTGGTTCTTCACAAAGAACATAAATGATAAACAACTAGCTAGGCTGACTAAAAAGACAGCAGAGCCAAATAATACAAAATTAGAAATTAAAAAGAAGACATTATAATGGATGCCACAGAAATGCACATGATCAACAAAGATTATTACCAACAACTATATATACTCATTAACTAAAAACCTAGAGGAAATGGATAAATTCTTAAAAACATACAACCTTCCAAGATTGGACCAGGAAGAAATGGAACTCTTGAGCTAATACATATATATATATATATATATATATATATATATATATATATATATATATAATGTATATTAATATATATATTAAATATATATATTTAATTGTTTGGGATTAATTGAGGGTCAAAGAATTAGGTTACACTGATTTCATTTGTCACATAAAGTCCTTCTTATAATTGTGTCCCACCCCCAAGAGGTATGCCATACACTGTGACCCTACAACCCCTTCCTGCCTCCCCTCTCCCCTTTTGAGTTAATATTGAGTAGCAAGATTGAATCAGTAATAAAAGATCTCCCACAAAAAAAAAAAAAAAAATGCCCAGGACCAGAGTAGAATTCTACCAAACCTGCAAAAATTCCTCTTGAAACTGATCCATAAAATTGAGGAGTAGGGAATCTTCCCTAACTCATTTATAAGATCAGTATTACATTGATACAAATAAGGAAAGACCATAGACCAATACTCTATTGAACATAGACACAAAAAAACCTGAACACAATACTAGCAAATTGAATGCAGCACTAAAAAAGACTACACCGTGACCAAGTGGGTTTTATACCAGAGACGTAAGGATGCTTCAACTATGCAAATCAACAAGTGTGATACATCCCATAAACAGAAATAAGGGCAAAAAACATATGATCATTTCAATACACTCAGAAAATTCAGCATCCTTTGTGATAGAAACCCTTAACAGACCAGGTGTAGAGGGTACATACCTCAAAATAATAAGGCCGTATACAACAAAGCCACAGCCAACACCATGCTGAACAGGAAAAAGTTGAAAACATTCTCTCTAAAAACTGAAGCAGGGTGGTGCCTGTGGCTCAAAGGAGTGGGGCACAGGCCCCATGTGCCCAGGGGTGGCGGGTTCAAACCCAGCCCCAGCCAAAAAACTGCAAAAAAGAAACCCTGAAGCAACACAAAGATGCCAACTTTCAGTACTCTTATTCAACATAATACTAGAAGTCCTAACAGAGCAATTGGACAAAAAAAAGAAAAAACAGGCATCCAAATTAGAAAAGAATAAATCAGACTTATCCCTATTAACTTATGTGATGTGACCTTATAACTTATAACCCTAAAGACTCCACAAAAAAAAACTCTTAGATTTGATGAATGAAATCAGGATAGTTTCAGGATACAAAATCAATGTACAAAAATTAATATGGTACTAGAATTTCTTCTTCAGTAGGTCCTTGGTTTTGGGAATTTGAAGCCACGGACCACAAATCAGTGGTAAGATAGGATTTTATTAGACAGAAGGGAATACATAAAGCACCAAAGCTTTCGGGAAAGGGGAAGACCCAAGTTGGAAATTTCCTCGAGTCCTTTGTCTAGGGGTATATATTGTCTGGAGAATTACATTTTGGGTAGGATTTGGTAGGTGGAAAATATCCTTTCAAAGTTGAAGGCAGTCTCTCCCCTGGGGCAAGGTTATCAGGTCTTTGCAGTTTTTGTCTCAGGGAGGGGATTACGGTGTGTTCCCTACTCACACCCAAAAAAAGTCTCAGGCTACTTTGTTCATGATCTTGTTAGAGCCCAGGGGTGTGGCCTGGAAATGGGGGTCTGATTTCTGATCTCACCTGGGCCTAGAGATTAGGTGAATCCTTGTCCAGCCCTGAATGGGGGAATCATGTGTCAATTCTCCCTCTCCAAATAAAAGCTCTACCTATAACCCTAAAGACTTCACCAAAATCTCTTAGATTTGTTTGAGAATACAAAATCAATGTACAAAAAACAGTAATGTTGGCCAGGCTCAGTGCCTTATGCCTATAATCCTAGCCCTCTGGGAGGCCAAGGTGGGTGGATTGCCTGAGCTCACGGGTTCCAGACCAGCCTGAGCAAGAGCAAGACTCTGTCTCTAAAAAAACATAGTGGGGCATTGTAGCAGATGCCTGTAGTCCCAGCTGCTCAGGAGGCTGAGACAAGAGAATATTAGTTCAGCCCAAGAGTTTGAGTTTGCTGTGAGCTGACCTCACAGCACTCTATTGAGGGCCAAAAGGGGAGATTCTGTCTCAAAAAAAAAAAAAAAAAGAAAATCAGTAATGTTTCTATATAGTAGTATTGATCAAATGGAGATTCAAATCAGGAAGGCAGTCCCACTTACAATAGCTACAAAAAAATACACCTAGGAATATATTTAACCAAGGAGGCAGAAGAACTCTATAAGGAAGACTCCAAAACACTGATGAAAGAAATTGTAAATGATACAAACAAACGGAAAAACACCTCATGAAACAGAGGACTTAATATTGATAAAATGACCATACTCCCAAAGCGGTCTAAAAATTCAATGCTATCCCACATCAAATACCAACATCATTTGTCACATAATCAGAAAAGGCAATCCTAAAATTCATATGGAAACAAGAAAAGAACCTGAATAGTCAGCAATCCTAAACAAAAGAACAAATATGAAGGCATCATAGTACCTGATTTCAAATTATACTACAAGTCTATAGTAACCAAAAGAGGACGGTACTGGTGTAAAAATAAACAGATAGATTAATGGAGCAGAGTGGAGAACCCAGAAATAAAGTCACATATCTACTCTCAACTGATCTTTGACAAAGTCGACTAGAAAGCATACTGGGAAAAGAAAATCCTTTTCTTTCCTTTTTTAAATTTCAGATTAATGTGAGAGTATAAACAATGAGGTTACAACATTTGTTAGGTAGAGTCCCTCCTATATTTGTGTCCTAACCCAAGAGATGTGCCACATAATGCAAAGCCAGTAGAGGGGCATCTACTGTGCCATACACTGTGCTCATTAAGTAAGAGCACATCAGTTTTCCCTCATCCTCCTCATAGGTGCCACATAATGCAAAGCCAGTTAGAGGGGCATCTGCTGTACCAGTACATTGTGCCCATTAAGTAAGAACACATCAGTTTCCCTCCTCCTCCCCTCTCCTCGCCTTTCCCCAACTTGAATTTAATTGAGTTTTTCTCTTGTGTGGTCATGTATTAGATCATCTACTGGCTTTGTATTAGTATTGTGTACATTGGATACTTGCATTTCCATTCTTGTGATACTTTTACTAAGAAGAATGTGTTTGAACACCAAAAAAATGTAAAGTTCCCATCCATGATATACCACATTTGTTAATCCATTCCTGTATTGATGAGCATTTTTGGTGGTTTCCACAACTTGGGCATTGTAAATAGAGTTGTCATAAACAATGTAATGCAAGTGTCCTTTGATAAGATTTTTTTTTTCATTCTGAATAGATGCCTAGTAATGGGATTGCAGGATCAAATGGAAGGTCTATTTTGAGTTCTTTGAGGATTTTCCTTATTTCTTTCCAAAGAGGCTGTATTAGTTTGCAGTCCCACCAGCAGTATAAAAATGTTTCATCTCTCCACATCCACACCAACATCTGTAGCTTCAGGACTTTTTGATGAGGGCTATTCTCGCTGAGATTAGTTGATATCTCAGGGTGGTTTTGATTTGCATTTCTCTGATGATTAGGTACGATGAGCGTTTTTTCATGTTTGTTAATCGTTTGTCTGTCTTCCTCAGAGAAGGCTTCATTCATGTCTCTTGTCCAGTGACAGATGGGATTGTTTGCTCTTTTTTTATTGATTAATTTGAGTTCTCCGTAGATTCTGGTTATCAACCCTTGTCAAATATGTAACATGCAAACATCTTTTCCTATTTTGAAGGTTGTCTGTTTGGTTTAATTGTTGTGTCTTTGGATATGCAGGAGCTTTCAGTTTAATTAAGTCCCCTTTATTTATTTTTGTTATTATTGCAATTGCC
>CAUYRH010005913.1:0-16183 GCA_963574655.1 Perodicticus potto
GCATGAATCCCATGTACTCAAGTTTGATATGAGGACAATTAATGACAATTATTGACATGGTGGGGGTGAGGGAAGGGGAGAGCAGAGGGAGAAAGAATGAGGGAGGGGTGGGGAAAGGAAGAGCAGAGAGAGGGAAGGAGCGAGGGGGGTGGGGTCTTGGTGTGTGCCACACCTTTTGGGGGCAAAACACGATTATAAGAGGGACTTTACCCAACAAATGCAACCAGTGTAACATGGTTTCTTGTACCCTCAATGAATCCCCAACAATAAAAAAAAAAAAATGCTGGTCCTCCTTTAATTTTATCAAAAACAATGAACTGGAAATAATCCAAATTGTAAAAGATTTATTATCCAGTTATTAGACTCTCTTGATTTTTGGAATTATGTTGAAAAGTATTTATCCATCCTTATCAAATGAATATTAATGGTACTTATTTTTTCACCTAAAGGCATTATCTTGAGCATGATATGTTTCTAAATGATTAAGAAAATAAAAATATTGCTCATTACATCTTTGCCAATCCACTCCAATGTTTTTATCAAATGCAAAAGCTTTTTAAATATTTATATGAAACTGTGGAGTTGAAGCTTTTAATTTTTGGAAAATGTCCACCATGGTCAAGCCCATTATGTGATTATTCACTTACTGCTGGAAACCCTGTGAGTTCACTTCCCAATTCAAGTGTATGTCTCTGTGACAACTCTCTCACTCTGGTTCTAACTCTACTAAAGAGAGAAAGAGAACTAAGGGGGAAGAGCTGTGGCCTGTATGAAACAGGCCTGGACCTTGTGTTTTGCTTTGTTCGGGCCGCTGCTGCTTTTCTTTCTTTGATGCGAGTCTGAGATAGACAAGGAGAGGACATAAAGTCCAGGTTCTGAGCATTTGGCCCAAATACTTTGTCTTTACAAAGAACAAGCAGGCAAACCCTGCAGTTTACCTTTAACATGGTGTCTTTAATCCCAAGAAAGACAACCAATCTGGCTGAGCAGCATACTTCTTGGACACTGACACTTCCCACTTTCCCATTGCATGGGGCCTGGACTCATGAACTGCTGGGCAAGGCCCCCTGGGGAGAGGCAGACTGAGTAGCAGGGTGGGCATCATCGGGAAAAGAGCCACAGCAAGTGAGAGTGGGGAGGAGAAGGGAGCAGATGACCAGCAAGAAGCCTCAGGCAGTGAAGTGTTCACAGGAAGGTCAGTGTTAGACACAGGGGAGATGGGAACGGGAAATCCGGAATCTGATAATTTTAAGACTAACCCTGTTGTGGATGCCCTGGAGAGGTCTCCCTCAGGGAGCAGAGAAGAAGATGCAAATGTGGGTGGGGGCAATTTTAAAATGGGATATGCAGGGGAACGCTCCCCAAGATTTGGAGGAGGTGAAGGAACATGTCATGCAGATGTGGCTGAAAAGAGCATTCCAGGCAAGGGGAACAGCAAGTGCAAAGGCCTTGAGGCAGGTGGGAAGTTAGCACAGTGAGGCAATTGTAAGAGGATCTATGGCTGGGGAGACAGCTGCTGCTGTGTGCTCTACATGAGTCAACAGCCCCTCTGAGCCTCACCTTTGTGCATATGAAAATGAGGGTTTGAGCAAGGCGATTGCCAAGGTCCCTTTTGGCTCTGACATCTGGCTATTCTTCCTCTAAGCCCTTCTCTAAGGAAAAACAGAAAGCTGTTTGGCAATGTGGATGTGCTCATGGAAATAAAGAGTCTTTTATTATTTATTGGAGGAGGATGGAATTGAGAAAGGTGGCTTTTGCTCTGAACTCTTCTGACAAGGGAGAGAAGGGCCATGCTGGGGTTTGGCAGCTGAAACAGGCACACTCATGCTCTCTGAGGACTGAATTTCCGATGTAGCTGGGGTGCAGATGGGCTGAAAGTGAATGGAATCAGCAGAGGTGATTGCTATCTTTTTAAAATTACTTTTCAGTGTTTGATTTCTGCTATAGCCCTGGCAGATGACAACAGACTGCTGGGCATGAACAAGAGATGATTATTTCTTATCTGATCATTCTTTGTGTATGTGTGGGGTGACCAAAGGTTTTTAATATTGAAAAGCCAAACAGCATGGACTGTTTCACCCACCATCAGCTTAGCCTATTATTTGTAGTCACATTCCTTTAACTTTACAGTTTAAAAAAAAAAAAAGTCAACCATCAACAGTGAAGTCAAATAATATGGGAGGATGAAAGTTGGAGATAAACACCTTCTGTGGCTTGTGGACTGGGAACTCCTGGGTTTGACACACAATCTCTTTTTTATACCATATGTGGGTAAATCTGATGAGAAATGTCTGTCGGTAAGGACAAATATTCTTGGACCATGGCTTGCCAAGGGTTTCGACACAGCAAGGGGCTAAGTACTTGAAGGAATTACTTCTGCAACTGAAGGGTTTCTAAAAATACACAGAGAATTATTCTGCAACTTCTGTGAATTAATTGCAAATGTTAAAAAAATCTCTGTTTTCTGAGAGATGATTGGGTGCTAAGGACCTAGTGTTTACATTGGGGATAGGTCGGGGTGGAGGGTGGTAATGAAGAAGAAATGGGCATTAAGACTACATTTTACCCTGCATGCAAGCTAACTAATTAACCTGTCACAGTGATATGGGGGACTCCTGGGTCAGAGACAAATAATTTTGTTACTCTCCACCATAGCAGTGGCCAGAGTATCAACATTTGCACAAATTCCCTGAATGCCATTCCCACAGGGCAATGTGAAGGTGATGCTTTGTACACGCTACAGGAGGGGTAGCACAAATCTTTTCTAACAGGCAGTAAGCATGGCCCCTGTGCTTAGCTCCAGAGGCAGATGCCATTCTCATCATGTGGGCAGCAAGCAGGCGTCCCCTTTGCCCTGGAGGGAGGCGCTATTCCTATCTTCCAACCTGTTCTCTATACACACATCCTGGGGAAGACAGTCTCCAACACAATAGCCAGTGCCTCTGCTTGCGGTACATGGAGAAACACAAGAGACATAGGTAATTGTCTTCTAACAGGACCTCTTCAAATGTATTTTGTCCATAAAGTTGGAATTTGCCCCCTCAGCTACCCGGCTGCCTCAGGTGACTTTACTCCAGGCTTTCTAAGGAAATCCAGGGAGACACATTCCTGTCTGAGCTCAAGGCTCAGTTCAAACTCTTCCTGGAGGTATAGGCCAAGAAGAATTTTGAAACTTATTCCCGTCATGACCGTCTATCTCTTCTCTGTCACTTTGCTGCCCCTTGCATAAGCGCTGGACACTCCAACTCAGGCGTCCTCAAACTTTTTAAACAGGGGGCCAATTCACTGTCCCTCAGACCGTTGGAGGGCCGGACTATAGTTTAAAAAAAAACAACTATGAACAAATTCCTATGCACACTGCACATATCTTATTTTGAAGTAAAAAACAAAACGGGAACAAATACAATTCACACTGCCTCATGTGGCCTGCAGGCTGTAGTTTGAGGAACCCTGCTCCAACTGTTAGAAATGCTAATTTCATATCCTCTTTGACCTGGACGGGGCTGCAGGTTGTAACCTGGGTCAGTCCTCTTTTATTGGGGCAGGTTTTATATTTTGGGCAACTCAGGTTCTGAAAAATTAAGTGTCTTCTTCAAAGTCATGCAGAAAAGACCTAGTGGAACCATGATTCCAAGTCAGATGTATGGGAATAGAACGTTTCCTGCCATTTGCTTCATAACTGGAGCCTAGATTGGGATTCTCTCAGATAGCCTTGACCAAGAAAAGTTGAAAAGAAGACAAGAGGAAAGATGGGTGAGGCTCCTTAGAGTATCTTTCTTTAGCAATCGACTAGAAACCAGTGTGTGCAAGAGACTGCTAGCTGCCTGCTCGGTATCCATTTTCTCTTTGTTAAGGATCATTATATATTTGAATATGGCAATTTGACCAACTTTCATTTATTTTTTAATGTTTCAGTTTCTAATTTTTAAACATTTTTATTTATTTTTAATTAACAACTAAAACTGTATATACTTATTGTGTATGACATATACATGCATCATGGAATGCTAAATCAAGCTAATTAACATATGCTTTACCTAGCATATCTTTTTTTGGTGGGGAGAACACTTAAGATCTTTTTTCTTGGCATTTACAAGATACCCAACTTTTTCCCCCAAACCCTACATTTGCTAGCTTTCCCTAAGGTTGGATGAGTCAATGAGGCGTGAGAAGAAACCTCTTCCAGCAGAGATCTTTTGAGGGGCTCACCTGGCTGGCAGAAGACCCTTTCTTTTTTCCCTCTCCCTCCTTCCTGCTGGAACATGTCTCAGATGACTAGAGTCCCAGTACCAGTCTTGTGATCATAGGAGGCTGTACAGACGAAAGTGTAGGGGGAGAATGGTGGGGCAGAGAGCTAGGAGGAGCCTAGGCCACCCTGGAGCACATGCCTGCCCTTGACTCCTCACTTCTGCTCTTCTTCAGTTTGAGAGAAAAACTGTCTTTTTTTTCCCTTAGTGTATTTTTGGGTAGCAGATGAATGTTAACTCTTAACAGGTACTGTATGCTTTTGGAGTGTTTGCTATAGTTCTGAGTTGCAAGTATCAAAAACTTTAAAGACCTTTGGCAAAATGAGGATAATTTTCTGTTAAGAAGGTTATGGGGTTACAAGGTTGAAGTGATGGCTGAAGGACTTGACCTGGAGCAAGCAGGCAACAGATGGCTCCAGAAAATATAAGTGGCAGGCTCTGCTCATTGATCTCTCCAGGGTCCCATGAAATTATTAATGGATCCTAATTTCTTGCTAGTCTTGTGTCACCCTGTCAAGATTCAATATTTCAGGAGAGGGATTATTGTGTTGGCTGCAATGTCCCAAGACTACTCTGAGCTGAAGTCACACAACTGGCCTGTGCCAAGTTGATGAGAGCAGAAGGAGCTTCCTGGGATCCCTCCAGCTTCCACCAGGGGACAACCAGCACTTAGATTTATTGTCCTACAAGGAGCATTTGGTAGGGGCAGAGAAGATTCCCTATAAGGAAATCAGTGCTGTTGGGAAGTGACTCTGTATGAGTCTCCTCCTCCCCCAATTAAAAAATGTTCAGTGTAGCAGAAGATTTGGTAGTTTCTGTGATGAGGTGAATTGGTCAAGATAAAAGGCAAAGACTATTACAACATGAAGGCTTCAGGGATGAGCGGCTCCTTACAGATCCTCCCTCCTAGGAAACATAGGCTTATGATAATAGCAGTGCCTTTGAGGAGGGCAAATGCAAATCTCTCTCATGTAGGAGAGCTCTTTTAATCTTCCCCGGTTTATGTACATGTAAGTGATATTTCACAGGAAAAATACTAACACATTTATTTCCCCGGTTGCCTCTTCTTCTTCCCTTAACCCGGGCTTCTGTTTCTAATTCACATTCATGAACCCGCCTGCAAAAATTACAGGTCTTCACGGATCCCCCTGAGTGGGGGCAGGTAACTTTGTCCTTCTGTGGTGGGAAATCAGAACTCTAGAAAGATCAAATGCTGTTCCCAGGGCCATAGGCTATGATAATCGTGCAGTGAGGTCCAAGCAAATGACGGGATGTATGGCCAAGGTGGCTGCAGGTCATCAGTTAAGTGATGGCTGGTGAGGAGAGCTGGCCTCAGAGTGGAGAGGCTGGTGAGTAGAGAAATGGATGTGACTCTCCAGCCTCAGAGAGTCTAAGTGTGTCTGGAATATTAGTGAAACATACACGTACTACATGCAGAGAGCAGAAACGTGGGAACTCTTAGGGTCCCCACCAGACTTCAGTTTCTTGTTGCAGCCATGTTTAATATTTATCACTGGGGAAGGCCAGCAAGAGGAAAGCGAAAGCTGACATCGCTCTCCTGCTTACAAGTCTCCACGGCTTCCCAGAGCTCTTCATTCTGGCCAGTGCAATCTTTCAAGATCTGGCCTTGCCTTCCTGTGTACTCTCCTCTTTCCCTCTGACTTCCCCTGTTGCCTCAGTTACTCTGCTCTTTTTCAGTTTCTGAAAGCTGGTTCCCTGCCCCTTTGCATATGCTTCTGGGGAATCCTCTGCCCCAGAACTGTGCTTGGCTGGCTGTTCCTTGCCATTTAGGTCCCAGCTGAGAAGTTGTCTGCCCTAAGCAGGCACCACTGCCTGGCTTGCATTCTTGGTTCTACCATGCTCGGGCTGTGTGATGTTTACAAGCACTTAACTACTCGGTGTCACCTTCTGTTCATATATAAATGGGGATCATGACATCCTTACATCATTGTTGTGATGTACATCCTTACATTGACTGTTGTGCAGGTTGTAAACATCAACATGTGCAAAGCTTGTAGAACAATGCCTGGAACACAGTCAGTACCAAGGTCCTTGTTATAGGAGCCCCACTCCAAGTCACTCTGTCATACAATCT
Source organism: Perodicticus potto (assembly GCA_963574655.1). NCBI lineage: Eukaryota > Metazoa > Chordata > Mammalia > Primates > Lorisidae > Perodicticus > Perodicticus potto. The sequence continues at coordinate 6,343 of CAUYRH010005913.1, forward strand.
GGCTTGCTTTTGTTACAGCGCTAATCGCTGAAATTATTTTGTTTGCTAATTTGCTATCTATCTCCTCTGGGCTATTAGCAGGGTGAAAAATTGGAACTAAATAGAATCAAAATTTATTCCTTAGATAGGTGAGAATGGAGCAAACCATGCCTCATCTGTGGCATCTTCATATGCCACCTCTTAGTCCTGGTTTCCCCACTTGAGTGGGGAAAGGGGGAACCACATTAGTAGCTCTACAGTTTATCAGAATCACCTTGGGGCCTGTGAAAACTCAAGACAACAAATAGAATTGCCATATGATCCAGCAATCCCACTTCTGGGTATATGTACAGAAGAATTGAAGCAGAATCTCAAAGAGATATTTACACATCTAAGTTCACAGTAACACTGCTCACAAAAGCTCAGATATGTAAGCAACCCAAATGTCCATGACAGATGAATGGATAAATGACATATGCTATATTTGTACAGTGGACTATTACTCAGCCATAAAAAGGAAGGGGATCTTGTCACATACTACATCACGAATGATCCTTGAGGACGTTACACTAAGTGAATGAAGCTAGTCACACAAAGACAATATTGCGTGATTATGTGAGGTGTCTAGAGTAGACGGATTCCTAGAAACAGAAAGTAGAATGGTGGTTATCAGGGAAGAGGGAAGGGGAGTTGTTTAATACTGAGTTTCAGTTTTGCAAGATGGAAAACTTCTGGAAGTTTGCTTCATGATGATGTGAATCTACCTAACACTACTGAACTGTACACTTGAAAATGGCTAAGATGGCACATTTTATGTTATGTGGATTTTTTTTTTACCACAATAAAAAAATTAATTAATTTAAAGAAAGATTCGCGATCTTTCTGAGTAAGTAATTTGGAGAGCGTGGAACCTTTACATTTTCAAAATCTGCCTGTGAGATTGGGACACGCTTCAAAGTTCAAGAACCCCTGGGCCTTATTATCTTTATAGATACATCTGCGGTATGGACTTGTGTTTAAAACTTGCACCATCCCTGATCTAAAGCCTTAGTTACACGGACAAAAATGCCCCCCACATCCTCCTTCCTCGTGGATTCTCTTTAATTTTGCCGAATGAATGCTGCTCTTCCACATTCACATCTCCGGCTGTCCTTTGTCCCCGGTGGACAGCGGTCACCTGTGAGCCCAGGGCGTTTGAAGCCTGCTCACCAGGTGTCTTACCCATAGTGTCCACAAGGTGGCAGGCCAGCCACTTGGATTTGGGCGGCCAAGGGCGTGCGCAGCTCTCTGTCGAAGCAGTTAGTAGGAGCGGCATTAGGGCCCCGCGCTTTTGCATGGTTTGGGGGGGTTGCTGGAGGAGGGCGTAGGGTTCACGCTGGTGCCTGGGCTAGGGCTGAAAGCAGGTTAGTTTCCTGGGAGCCGCCTGCGTTCGTTCTCAGGGGAAGGGCATCTTTCAGAGGGTAGCAGGAGCTCCACTGTGCTCAAGTGGGTTGAGAAACAATCCTAACAAGCTGTTCTTTCTTTTTCTTTCCGAGGGAGTGCAGTGTTTTGGTGATACTTTCAAATAACTAAAAGGTCAGAGGCAGAATAGAAGATGTTTTGTGTTGTTTCACAACTCCTAAGAGACTGGGGGTGGGGGGAGATGACGCCAGTTAACGTGCACTAGCTGGTCGGATGTTTAATGGACATTAAAAAATATAGATTTGCTGACCCACTTCAGGCCTCTACCCAGCAAAGGGACACCCTGCGTAACAGTCAGCGGTTTTTGGTGACACATCCAGAAGACAAATAGAGGAGGACTTTTTGACATGATTTTAACATGCTGTTTGTTTCTCAAGCTGGGACTATGGCTTTGAGTAGATACAAAATACAAAATATTTCAGGGCTCCTGAAGACTGGAAGGAGAAAAATGACATGGGAAGAGGCAGCCCAAGGTATGGGCTCAAGGTAAGACTGATGTGGGCTGGGATTCCAGCTCAGACTCTTGCAGGCTGTGCTGTGGGATTTGGGACAAGTCTGTCATCCTGGCTAAGGCTCAGTTCCCTCTTCTGCCAGGAGTAAATGAAGTGCAGATTCATTCATTCACTTATTCGCTCAACACACATACATTCAAGGCTTATATGCCAGGCCTGGGAAGGTTCTGAAGATGACAAGACAAGAAAACACTGTCCCCCACATTAAGATATGTCTAAGGATGTTCTCAGTTGAGGAGGAGAGAGAGGTTTGCATGGGGTGCTGTGGGGGCAACGGGCAAAGGCAGGGAGGATGGAGAGAGTGGATGTTCAGGACGCAGTGGAGAGAGACTGATAGGTCAAGATGAGGGAGCAGACTAGAGTCCAGGAGGTCCAGCCTAAACAAACTTGTGGCTTGGATTGTGCAGTATTTGCCACCATAAACAGAATTATTTACCATTGTGTAAAAATGGACATCTTGGAATTCCAGATATTCAGTTCCTCTGAAAAAATAGACTTTGCCATATGAAGTCAGTTTTCTCATGAAACTGGTCTGAAACTATGCAGTGGTTGCCTTTTTTAGATAAGTGGTGGGCCACAGTCCCCACCATACCCTATTTTGCACCTAACTCAACCTTCTTCACTTGTTGACTTTCATCCCTGCCCTGTGCAACCTCTGCTGAAAAGTGTCTAGAGAAGCTGCACACAGTGGGTCCTCAGTATAATATACAACATACCTCCTCCCTTCTCGAGGTCTGAGAGAGCCTCACAGGTTTCTTAGAAGAATGAACATGTGAAGTCAGGATTCAGTCTGCTGGCTGTTCTCTTTCCTTTCACATTTACAGTGAAGTTCTGGCCATAGCTGAGGGTTTGGTGAATGTTAGGGAGGCTGGCTGAAGTTACAGTTTGTAATGCTTTGGTGGCCAGCCATGCTTGGCTCATTTTAAAGATCCACATGCAAATCCCTCTTTAAAGTACCATTTCCCCACAAATAATAGAGAACTTTCTGTTGGGAGGACGGGGTGAGCCTGCAGTTCTGTAATAATAGCATTTTCATGAAGGAAAATCACATTCCCACTGTCAGCACAGCTGAGAACATGGAACCTATTATTGACACATTCTGGTTAAAATAGAGCATTATCCCACAAGATGGGCCTGTATATGGGAGTCTGTGGGGAGCCAGGTAAGTGGGGTTTGCAGGTCCTGCTGGAAATGAGTTGGTAAAAAAAAATCTTTCCACCCAAGCATGATTAAACTCAATCATGGGGCTGTTAGGAAGCCCTGGCCTTGCCTTCCTAGTAGGAAGCAAAGTAGATAATTCACTATCACAAAAGAAGGAGAGGGAGGGAGGATAGGTTGAAGAGGGAGGAGGGAGGAAAGAAGGCTTCGTTCTGGGATCCAGACTCACTGGAAAAGTCAGGGGCAAGAGCCACACTTAGAGTTACTTCTAGGGGATCAAGGGTGATGCCATTTGTAGGTGATAGTGAGTCGAGGCAGCTGCACCATCTAATGTCAGGAACCAAGAGATAGGGAGGCAGCTGTTGGCAGATGAGGCTGGAACCAAAGGGCTCAGAAAAGTCCTCCATCCTCAGACCACATTGGGGCAGGGCCTGTCCTTTGACTTCCTTTTATAGCTAACAACCCTTTTGAACCCGTTACACTAAAAAATGTTTTTCTTAGGGCAGTGCCTGTGGCTCAAAGGAGTAGGGCGCTGGCCCCATATACTGGACGTGGTGGGTTCAAACCCGGCCCCAGCCAAAAACTGCAAAAGAAAAAAAAAGTGTTTCTTCTGCAAATTACTAAATATCCTCAGAAATGCAGAGACTAGGGTAACCTGGTGTTTCTTGCCTGTTAGAACCACTTGGGAGATCTTTTAACAATTTCAAAGCTGAGTTGCACTCCCAGACAATTTAAATCACAGTTTGGGGGGCTGGAAGGCAGGCATCAGAAGTTTTGAACCTCCCTGGCTGGTTCCAGTGCATGGACAAGTATGGAACCCACTGGTGTGCCTGCCTGTCCCTGTCACTTGACTTCTACAATAACCAATACGTGGCCAGTCTCACTGATCTTGTAGCTCTTGTGCTCTGAATACCCAATAGTCTCACTGCACAAACCCTCTTCCCAGTTTTTTTTAAAAACAATACCAGACTTCATGTTATTCATCCTTAAATGCCTCCATATATGATAAGAACTGTTATAAAAGTGCAATAACATTATCATTACCCCCCCAAATGAACAGTGATTCCTTTCTACTATTCTGTCTTTGATGCTCAGCTCAGCTATTGAGACATTTTTTCTTTCCCTTGAGTTTTGATTTTAATTTGAAGAGATATTTTGGGGGTGGTGGAGTTGGCAAAACAGGAGTATGGTTGGCTCACTCTGGATTACCTGCCCCTTCTCCTCAGGTCAGCCGGGGATTCTGCATCACTTTAGCAGCAGTCCTGCTGCATCTGTGGGGATAGTCATACAGGCACAAAGTGCTCATTTAGCAGTTGTGGACTGGGGGGGAACAATTGTATGTTTAGACACAGTGTTAGGTGGTGGGGGACTGGGTCTGTCTTTGCCACTGTTATATTCTGTTTAGCACATCGTACAGACTCAAGAAATATGTTGTTCAGTGATAAAAGTATGTTTTTGTTACCATTATAGTCAGCTGGCCCACTGCTGGTACATTGGGTCTGGGAGTGCAATACCACTTTAAATATCACATATACACAAAACTTCAACATAATACCTCTTTACTTAAGGATCTGTGGACATTTTTTTAAATTTTGGATAATTTTCACTCCAACATCATATGTAGTTCCCAAATGAGAAGGAACAGCATGGTAGAGTGAAAGCGCAGTGGCAGGAGCCAGGGCCACCTGAACAGCTGACATGCAAACATACCACCTAAGCCTCTTTCCAGTTGCCAGGTTTCAGTCATCTCTTTCTATTGAATCCTTTCAAAGGAATGCTAATGTGCAACAGAAATTGATTGATTGGAAGCTGACCTTTTTTTATTTCCTTTGCCCAGCCTCTAAGTGAAACACTTAGAAACATCCAGAAGGCACGGAGGGTAGTCAAGGAAGAAAGTGGGATCTCGCTGAACCACACATTGTTCTTTTAAGACTATTGTTTTTCTGCTTATCATGCTAGTATGTTTATTGTAGAAAATTAGAATAGTATAGAAGGAAGAAATTGAGAGGGCTGAGTGCAGTGGCTCACACTTGTAGTCAGTCCCTGTGCCTTGGGAGGCTGGGGTGGGTGGATCTCTTAACTCTGGAGTTCGAGACCAACCTGGAGAATATAGTAAGAACCCATCTCTAGAAAAAATTTAAAAATTAGCTGGTGGTGCTACTCTGTAGACCTAGTTACTTGAGCCCAGGAGTTTGAAGTTGCAATGACCTAGAATTGTACCATCACACTTCAGCCCAGGTGACAGAGTAAAACCTTGTCTCTAAAAAACAGCATAAATGAAAATCACCCATGTCCAGAGATAACCACCATTAGCTACCAGAGATAATTGACCATTTTGGTATAATTTCTTCTAGTCTTTTTGTTCCTATGCTTGAATATAGACAGTGTTTTCTGGCTTAATTAAAATTATTGTTAATTTCTTTAATTTAAATGTACTTAGGACGTTATGCTTTTGTAAGCAGTTGGTAATCTTTCTCCTTTTTTTCTCATTGTAATTCTGTAAAAGATGTAGGGGAGATACTATTCTAATTTAACAAGTGAGAAATTAAGGCCCACAGGGTTAAATAATTTTTAGGTCACACAAATAAATGGCCCATGACTCCTCACCTGTAATCCAGAGGTCTTTTTGCCAGTTCTCAGTACTCCCGTGTATTGAGGCATATCTGTAAGTGTGGATATCCTAGAATTATTTATGGCAATGAGACCTATTATTTCTTTCCTTGTCTCTAGAAGGTTTAACTCAAAGGCCAAAGGCCAGGCACGGTGGCTCACACCTGTAATCCTAGTACTCTTGGGGGCTGAGGAGGGTGGATTGCTTGAGTTCAGGAGTTTGAGACCAGCCTGAATAAGAGTGAGACCCTGTCTCTGAAAATAGCCAGCTGGGCACTGGTGGGGGCAGGGGAAGCATCTGGGAGGGTGAGGCAAGAGCACCGCTTGAGCCAAAAACATTGAGGTTGCTGTGAGCTATGACACCAAGGTATTGTATAGAAGGTGAGAAAGTGAGACCCTGTTTCCAGGAAAAGAAAAGTCAGAAGGTCAATACCCACATACCTTCTGGGACAGTCTAATTATGGAGGCAGGGAAAGGGCTACGGGGTAAAAAGTACCGTCATTTATGAGACACTCCAACCCACATTCTGGATAAGGTATTTTTCAGGCACTTGTCCACTGTATCATATAATATGGCCTTTGACCTTCAAACCCTTAGCCACCCACACACCCGTCCAGGGAGGCTGCTGACCATTGTCTCCGCTGCCTCAATTGTCACCTTTTGTGCCAGGGTGCCTCGTGCCTCATCCCATCTTACTATCTTGGGGTGAGTGGGGTCTGATACACCATTGCTGGGTCACAGTGGTTTATGATCATGATCTGGTGTAAAAAAAGGAATGGCCTTACCAATGATCTGCTGAAGCAAGGGTTAGGACAGAGTCATGGCCCAATCCACATGCAAAATGAAATTATGGGGGAGGAGAAAATAAGTATATGTTGGCAGGGAGAAGAGAGACTCAGAGGTGCAATGGAGGGCAGGAAGAGGGAGAGGCCTGCCCCCAGAGCTGCGTGTCCCTATAGTTTCTAGATTGATGTCCCATCCTTGTGTACCTGGCAATGACTTTCTGCATGCATCCCCTCTCTGGAGGTAACTTGCTTGGATCTCTCATTCTGGCAGCCCAACAAGGCAGACTGTCTCAATGGTCACAAATTCACAGCCTGACAGATGGGAAGAGACCTTCTGGGAGGTCTTGCTTGACGTTGCTTGACCTCCCAATTTGGCAGGTAAGGGAGTAGGGGCTGCAGAGGGCAGAGGGCTTGCTGAAGGTTAGCTGGTCCCCTGTTCCTGTCCGGGATCCCCACTGTGTCCAGGCCACCATGCCTCCTTAATTGCTTCTTCCTTCTTGGCCTTGGTTTCCAGCCTTAAGCTTGAGGCCTGGGGTCATGATTTGGACTTCTTTTCTTCCACTTCCTTTTGTTTTGTATCTTTCTCAACACTGGTAGGCACTCAAAAAATACCCATGGAATTGAAGGATATTCTGGGTTTGAGACAGTGATGAAGAAAGCATTGGTGAAAGGTACCTCTATTGATGGATTGATGGACCCTCCATCCACAAGCGAGGTTCTGAGGAGGGGGTGCTGGGTTGAAAAAAGACACACACACACACACACACAGGGTAATGGACTCAGTCAGTCTGAGACTGAGACTGAGACTGAGACTGTGACTGAGACTGAGACTGAGACTGAGACTGAGACTGAGACAACACTTTATTTTGACACCATGTTTTTATATTCTCATAGGGAAAACAGGTCAATTAAGGTTCTCTTTGGCACTCTCTTACTCCTTGGGAACTGCTGTGCTGTTTACCTTAAAACTGCCTTGCTGTTTATCTCTAGTTTTGACCATCTGGACTTTTTACTTCCTGTTTTGGCTTCTGCCAGTTTCTTCTCAGCGAAGGTCAAACCTCAGCCATAGCAGGAGCAAAAGCGGGGGGAGTCCCCCGTGTCTTCCCACAATGGATAGGCTGGAGTTCTGGGTGAGTGTGAAAGAGGGTCCCTAAAATCCGGTGGAGTCACTTGTTTTTGAGGTGATTCTTCATACTAAGGATTGGCCGCAGTAAATTTAACAAAGAGGATATTTCCTCTGTGCCTGACATGTTGGGGTCTATTTGCAGCAATTGTGTATACAAGAGAAAGCAAGTTCGGGAGCACCACATCTGACCAGACTGTACATTTGCTGGGTAAGAGTGAATCTAGTGCATTTCAGTGATTGCTGGTTCAGATTCTCTGAATCATTTTTCAATGTTATAACCAGGTTTTGACTTAAGTGCAGTAGGAGGGGAGGGAAAAAGGAATTCAGAAATGATAATTTACACTGATGTAATGTATGTCTCTATTATTTTATTTCTTTTTTCATGGACTTTAATTTTTAGAACAATTTTAGGTTCACAAAAAAATGAGCAGAAGGTAGAGATTTTTCATTCACCTTCTGCCCCCCCATATAGTCTTCCCTGTTGCCAACATCTCCTACCAGAGTAACACATTTTGTCCAATTGATAGATCTACATGGAAGCATCATTATGATCCAATGTCCATAGTTAACATCAGGATTCAGTCTTTTACTTTTAATTTTTAAAAATTTTTATTTTATTTAATTAATCACTTATTTTTTTATTTTAGGTTAATGTGAGGGTACATACAATTGAGTTATGTAGTCTGCTTTTTGTAAGGTTAAAGTCCGAGTTGTAGTAGTTGTAGTCATGACCTTCACCAAGGAAGTATGCCCTTTACCCGTGCAATGAACCTGTATAGTGGGAACTTACCCAATCTCTACTCCTCCCCACTACTTGAATTTAATTGAGTTTTTCTTTCATCTCAGTATGTGGTTGTTAATCTGCTATTTTCAAATTAGAACTGGGTACATGAGATGCTTGTTTTTCCATCCTTGTGATACTTAGCTTAGGAGAATGTTCTCCAAGTCTGTTAGGGTTCAGTATGGTATTCTACATGCCATCTGTTTTGACAAATGTAGAATGACATGTATCTACCATTACAGTACATACAAATTACATACAAAGTAATTTCACTGCCTGAAAAATCCTCTCTGTCCTGCCTATTCATCCGCCCTCCATTTTAACCCCTGAAAACCACTGATCTTTTTTACTGTCTCCAAAGTTTTGCCTTTTCCAGAATGTCATATAGTTGGAATCATATAGTATTTTACTTTTTAAATACTGGCTTTTTTCACTGAATAATAAGAATTTACATTTAAATTTCCTCCATATCTCTTCATGGCTTGATAGTCCATTTCTTTTTAGTGTCAAATAATATTCTATTGTTTAGATATACCACAGTTTGTTCTTTCACCAATGAAGGACACACCTTGGTTGCTTCCAGTTTTTGGCAATTATGAATAAAACTACTGTAAACATTAATGTATGTGTTTTTGTGGGGGCATTAAGTTTTCACCTCCTTTGGATAAATACCAAAGAGCGTGATTGCTAGTTTGTATGGTAAGAGAATGTTTAGCTTTATAAGAAATGCCTAAACTGTCTTGCAAAGTGGCTATCCTATTTTGCATTTCCACCAGTGAATGGGGGTTCCTGTTGCTGTTAAGGTCTGTGAGATATTTTTGAATTGGCTTGTTTTCTTATTGTTGAGTTTTAAGAGTTCTTTATATATTTGGGTAACAGTCCTTTATCAGATATGTCTTTGGTAAATATTTTCTCCCAGACTATGACTTTTCTTTTTATTCTCTTGACAGTGTCTTTCTCCGAGTAAAAAATTTTATTTTATTTCCTTCTTTTTTTTTTTTTTTTTATTAAATCATTGCTGTGTACATTAATGCAATCATGGTGGTTTTATATACAATTTGAAATGTTTTCATCAAACTAGTTAACATAGCCTTCACGGCATTTTCTTAGTTATTGTGTTAAGACATTTATATTCTACACCTAGTAAATTTCACATGTACCCTGGTAAGATGCACCATAGGTGTGGTCCTACCAATTACTCTCCCTCCACCCATCCTCACCTCTCCCCTCCCCTCCCTTGCCCTTTTCTCCTTCTTCTTAAGCTATAATTGGGTTATAGCTTTCCTAAGAAAGCTATAAATTGGTTTCATAGTAAGACTGAGTACATTGGATACTTTTTCTTCCATTCTTGAGATACTTTGCTAAGAAGAATATGTTCCAGCTCCATCCATGTAAACATGTAAGAGGTAAAGTCTCCATCTTTCTTTAA
>CAUYRH010005914.1:0-10159 GCA_963574655.1 Perodicticus potto
CCTGCAAAACACAAAAATAGCCGGGCGCTGTGGTGGGTGCCTGTAGTACCAGCTACTCGGGAGCTGAGGCAAGAGAATCACCTAAGCCCAGGAGTTGGAGGTTGCTGTGAGCTGTGTGACGCCACGGCACTCTACCAAGGGTGAAAAAGTGAGACTCTGTCTCTACAAAAAAAAAAAAAAAAGATGGAGACTTTTTATCTTTTTATTAAGCTGGATGGAGTTGAAACACATTCTCCTTAATAAAGTATCACAAGAGTGGAAAACCAAATATCCAATGTACTCAATACTAATAGGAAGCCAGTAGATGATCTAACACATGCCCACGTAACAGAAAAACACAATTCAATTCAAGTTAAGGGGGGAAGGTGAACAGGGAGTAGGGAGGAGGAGAAAGGGGAGGAGGGGATTTGTGTACCCCCACTTAAAGGGCACAATGTAAGGGAATATGGCACACCTTTTGGGTGCAGGACACAACTACAAGAGGGACTCGACCTAACAAATGCAAATACTGTAACCTAGTTGTTTGTACCTTCACATTAACTTGAAATTTAAAAAAAAAGAAAACATTATTTCAAAAAAATTTGTAATATCCTCAGAGAAGTTCAAGAGCCTATGGCATCCATAAAATAAAAACAACCATTCAAGAGAAAGGAACAGAGAACATGGGAGAGTTCCTGTGAATGAAGTATAAGAATGCAAAAGTAGGGTGGTGCCTGCGGCTCAAAGGAGTAGGGTGCCGGCCCCATATACCGGAGGTAGTGGGTTCAAACCCAGCCCCCCGCCAAAAACTGCAAAAAACAACAAAAAAAGCAAACTTAAACACCAAATGTCTCTTCCCTCCCTGAAGGAAACACCCTAGGACCTGAAGGAAATGGACTCAGATCTCCTACTCCTGGGACTCCCTGAAATCATGTATCCATGGACCTTAAATAAAATCCCATCTAAACCTTCTCAACTGGTTTCAATTATACAACAGTGATAAAGGGCAGGGCTGACTTTCCACCTTTGAGACAGAATATTCAAGGGGTAGCAGTAGCAGTTAATGAGTGCCCCAAGGAGGGACTCAATCTCATGGTCTGCCCAGACTGCCTGACCCAAAAAGTTATTTCTGTTAAAGATGATGGAAGATCTTTCCATAAAACTGCCCAAACTATACTTCACAATCTCTCAAAAATAAATAATAAAAACAAGGCAACAACCATCAGACAGCTCCTTACCGCAAGAGTCTGGCCCTCCATGGGATCAGATGCCTCCTGCAGGCCCCCTGAGCAGGGCAGACAGAGCATTCCCTTGTAGCACATGAGAAGGATCTCTGTTCTGCTGTCTGACTCCAAGACTGGCTTGAGCTTCCTAATGTCCAGGGTGAAGCAAAGTGTGACCAGAGAGTGGCGGTCAGAAATGACAGTTAAGGAAAGGAAGACAGATGGTCAAGACAGATGCTCTTGGTCGGCAGAGCAAAAACCAATGAGATGCCAGAGGAAAAAGGAAGGAAACAACAACCACAAGCAGAAAGACCAGGGCATGGAGAGACAGGGACTAAGGGAGTGAGAACAGGCCCAGTGATTAGAGGCAAGGAAACCTGGTGTTTGGCGTTTGGACATACTGCTTTCTAGGGGGCAGCTGTCTGGAGGGAATGCAGGGGGCAGTGACAGACCTGGAGGGGTTCTAGTCAGGGACAGCCTTGGAGACAAGGAAGGCTGGGGCACAGCTGACTCCGAGGCCCTGGGGGGATGGGAGGGTCAGGCTCTTTCAGGTGCTGGTGAAATCCCATCCACAAAATATTGACAAAAGAAAGGGCAGACGTTGTCCAGTAGATGTCTCCTACTGCCCGGGGACTCTTACACAAGAAAGCGGAAAATGTGGAAATCAAACCAGAGCAGGAAGACACAGTGGGTGGCACATTGCTGCCTCCAGTCGGTGATGACATTCATTGCCTTCTGCCTAATGGAGCTGGAAATGCAGTCCAGTGGCTCTTCCCTGATTAGCTCCCATGACACTCCTGACTCGGAGACCAGGAAGACCATGAACAGTTCATGTCACCTTCCTCTCCACCTCCCACCCCAAGCCCTGCTCACAAGAAGGGTGAGACCTGAAACCTTCAGGGACTTCCAATGAGCAGGCTCAGAGGACAGCACCCCCCACCACTGCCACCCGCCCCTGCCCCCACCTGGAGGACAAGAAAGGAGAAGTACAGTGGGAACAGGAAGCTGAGGACTCTGGGCTTCTGTCCTCCAGCCCTAGGACCTCTCTGCCAAGGCTTTTCCTGGGGACTCACCACCATGGAAGCTATAAGGTCTAGTTTTCAGGGAATCTTGCATGACAAGGGGGATGGGCTGGTTGCTCAGGATGCCTGTCATCTGGGTCAGGGCATCCAGGTAATCCAGCCTCAGAGTCATCCTGAACTAACCAGGGTGCTCAGAATCCTCTAAGGGTGAGAATGACCCTGGGGCCAGGGACATTTGCCCATATTCAATCTGGAGGATAAGGAGCTAAGCCTCCCAAGGGCTTTCCTAGCCCAAGGCCCAGTGTCTTCCCTCTGAAAACAAATAAGAAACAAAGACAGTCTGTAGCAGCCCTGCAGGGGGAACGGGAGACCCCTCTCCTCAGCAACCTTGGGGGCTCCCCCCACATGGCACTCTGACCTTAGAGTGGGTCTAGCCTCCTTGTCTCTCGACATAGCATCTACCTACTGAGCAAGGTCTATCCTGAGCATGACCAGCTGGATGGCAGGTGGACAGGGAATGGGAAGAGCAGCTCCCCTGCCCTAGAGACACATGCTCTGGACAAGTAGCAAAGGCAGGAAAGGTGTTCGGAGCTCCTCTGTCTCCCCCAGATGCTTTTCCCCGTGGATGAGTTAGGAGACTGAGGCTTTGCTCCTCCCTTCCTACGAGCCCAAAGGCAGGGCACGGAGCACACAAGGCAAAAGGGACACTTTCAACTCAAATTTCTGTGCCCTTTGGGCCAGTCAGGTTCAGAGCAGCAGGACTAAGGCACTGAGGACGTCCCACAGTGTCCCACACCTCACGGGAAGTGACTGTGAGAGCCCTGCCCCTGAGCTGCATCCCAGGCTGGCATCTTTCCCGTGCAGGGAAGAGGGGGCAAGGACAGGGCAGGAATGTGGACGAAGCAGTGAATAGGAAGCACCTTCTCTGCAATATAGCTGTGGTGGCCAATACGAAGCTCACCAACAAGGACACGTCGTCCATCCTCAACCTGACAAAGGTAACAGCATTTCCAGGAGTTCTGGCAACATCCCATACACGGCCTTCCACAGCGTCCCCTCCCCACAGCCTTTGGACCTCTCTCAGGCTTTGCTCACCCAGAAAGCCTCCTCTCTCCCTCTGATTAAGTTTCCTGCCCCTCAATCCTTTCCTTGCTGCCTCATGCTCCTCCAACACCCCAAATCACCCTCCATTCTACAGCCCCCTCTTCCTTTCTGGGCCCCCTGGGCAATCTTCTCTCTGAGCCTCCACGTCCCCCTCAAGCAAGAAGGATGAGGGAGGATCAGGCTCCCCCAGAGGAGCATCAGCAACAAGAGTGGGGGCTGGGTGTGTAACACCACCCATCTAAGCTGATTTCAGTGACTGCAGGCGCCCTCTTGAGCCATCTAATGCCATCCTGAGAGTAAAACTAAAGCAAAGCCTGCCACGGAGATGTTTGCCACCAGATAGTGACTTCTTCCTGTGGTGGGACTGCCCTGAAGACTCTGCAAAAGAAGGAGGCACTGTGGGGGCAGCGGGGACACAATAGTGGCCCAGGACACAGGTCCTCAGGAGGGCAGGGATGCTTAGAACACTTGGAGACTTTTGGCCTCCAAGTAGATAAAGGGAAGATTTTTCGTAGTTAGGAAACAAGGACTAGCGGATGGGGGTGCTTTTCTGTCTTCTCATGCCCTCCTTAGCCCTGGGCTTCCACTCAGCAGGGTCGTCACCATCATAATTCGTGTTAGTGCTGGGTTTGTGCCAGCCTCACATATGTTACCTCATTGATCCCCACACTAAAGGTTTGGGAGAAATTATCAGATAGTTAAAAAAGCCAAGATGCGGTCTGATCCCATAGGAACTCTGCAGGTATATTGCACCACAGCCTCTCCTGCCTTGAGCCTACTGAGGGGGCTTTTATACCCACCCCTTCCCCCTTACCTGTCTGTCACTGGCTTTCGTGGGGCAAGGAGGCCACGATGAACCTTGAGAAGCCTGCAGCTGGTCAGAGGGAAGGAACCCCCAGGCCTTCCCCACCCAGGCCTTGAGCTCTGAGAGGGAATCTCCCCAGCTCCTTACTCAGCCCTGAGTCCCTAACACCAAGCATGGTTCCTAATCCACGGGTGTCTCAGATATTATGGGAATTAACTTGCTTAAGTCTGACTTGAAGAGCAATAATCTTTCCTCAGCACCCACGCAACAAGCTCCATTCTGTTACATACCAGCCAGGGACCCAAATAGGACAACAGGTGGCAAAGTGCTTGACGAAACCTAAACACCATGTGTGTGCCACACACTGGATCTTGCTGCTGTTCCTGGTGACCCCCCAGCTCCCTGCCCTCCCGTCCCTCAGTTCCTCAGGGCCCAGGGTCACCAGTGTGCTCTCCCCCATGGCCTGTCCTCATGAGCATGTCCACAGCCCTCCCGCACCCAGGCCCTCCACCACTACCCTCCACCCCGAGAGCCCCCCACCTCTCCCCAGCCACATTCACAGACCACCTTCTGCTCCTCCTAGTCACTGTCATCGTTTATCCTCTTCAGGATGGCCATGGGCCCAGGGCCTCATCTTCCTAAGGGCCCTGAGGAAGGAGACACACGGTGGGGGGGGGTGGTAAAGGGCCTCAGGGAGGGCTCACCTGGAGCAGCCTGGCCTCCTACACTTTATGATACAGGCTCCTCTCCATGAACTCTGTGACAGGAGAGAGCAGGGAGGCCACCAGACCAGAGAGCCCAGCAGTGAAAGAACCCACATGGGACACTAAGCTGGGGCCGCAAGCCCAGAGTGTCACCTCATTCTCACCACAGTCCTACAACAGAACTGCTGTTCCACTTCACAGAGTCTCCATGAGAGGACCAACAGTCCAAGGTCAAACCCACAGCTGGTCGGTGTCCAAGCAAGGATTTGAAGCTGGGTCTGTCTGGTCCCAAGGCCCCTGGTCCTCCACCTACAGGAAGGGGCCGCAATCAGTCTGGAACTCTGGAGCCACAGAGCTCTGGGTTGCATGTGTACTCAACACAGCCCCAGTAGGCTGCACCCCATCCAGACAGCACCCAGAGGGACAGCGGGCTGGTCCCAGGGCTCCTCACCTGTCTCCAGCCCCTCTGGAGGTGAGCAGTCAACCCCACATCCCAGCTCCATTCTTCCACCAACTCACCATGAAGCATCTGCAGCGTCTGGGAGATCCCTTTCCTCCACAGCTGGCCCAAACTTGTTGATGAGGGATGGGACACACAGAGGTGTTGGGATGCAGGGATGGGGAGCCTCAGGGAGCTCACCCCAAATGCATCTCCTTTGTAGGGTTTCAGGGCACACAACTGAGAAACAAGAGCAGCACCTCGGAGGCAGAGAGAAGGATTTAAAGGAAGGGAGGGAAGAACGCTAGAACAAACCCATAGAATGATGGTACAACCAGAGCTTAGCCCGTCCATGTTTTTCCACCTGTTGAACATGTTCCCTCAGCTGCCCTCAGATGCCACCTCCTCTGTGATACTGTCCCGGACTGCAGAAGGCCAGGTAGCCATTGCTCTCCCGAGACTCCCCTTCTCTACCATGGGCTTCTCTGTTAGTGCACTTGTCACACATCACTCTGGGTAGTGAGGTCGTCCCCAGAGTCACTTCCCTCACTGACACTGTGGACAACACCTCAAGAGCAGGTACAAGGCAGTCTATACCTTGTCTGTCCACGTGTTCGCAATGTCTATCCCAGCACTGGGCACAAATAGAGAAGCTGAGGACATACTTGCTGAGAAAATTGGCTCCAGAAAGACACGGGGACTTGTCCAAGGTCACAGGGAGGCCTCATGGGAGACAGCTAGGCCTTCCTCTGTCTCATGCTGCATGCCCCACCCCCTGTACCCCATTCCCTCCTCCAAGTCGTTTGGCCTTGGCTGCTCCTCCCCAGGGCCTCCAGAACCCTTGGCCCCAACTCCTTACTCTATACCCAGGGTAATGCCTGGGACAGAGCAGGACTCAGCTGTCATGGAATGATGGGGTAGAGGGACATGCAGATGGAGATGACCATCCCAGCATCACTTACCACAGACGGGTCAGGAGCTTCCGTGGGGAGGCAAACTCAGAGGCTGCATTCAAGATAGGACAAAGGAAGAGGACAGCATCAGTGCAAGCTCCGGGGGGCCACCTCTAGTCCCCACCAGCAACGCACCCTCATTGCTTCATAGGAAGAGCAAAGGCAAAGGGGAGAAGGTGCAGCTGAGCAGTGCTGGGGCCTGGGACGTTTCCACTCAGCCTAAAATACAAACCACTGCTATTCCAATGCACAGAATATACAGACACCAAGTCAGTGTGGAATGGACACCTTCACCCTGTCCCTCACCCCACTGGAATGAGAGGTCAGGTGTGGGCGACTGTAGAGTGAGGCCAGAGCTGGGGCAGAGGAGGAACACGGACAGGATGTTCTGTGTGCCCATGACGTGGTGATTACTACACCAACGCTCCAGGGTTTGAAAATGAGGAGCAAAGGCCAGAGGACCTGTGTGTGGGACTGCTCTCCTCCAAGCAAGGCTCCTTTCCATCTATGCCAAGGGTTGATGGGCTCAGGATATGGCCCTGACCATTCGTCTTCCTCCCCCATCCTGGCATACAACCTACAGCCTCACCACACTACAGATCCCACGCCCACACCCTGGAGGGTCTCAGCCTGCAATCACCTCCTCATGCCTGGAGCAGCTGGAGCCCATACTGTGACTCCTCCCTGTGGGTACCCTTCCCCTATTTTAAATTGCACCCCTACTACACCAACTTTATGGACACCCTGTATGTAGGATCGATGAAACAAAAAAGATGTCAAACTATCCCTGCTTATCAACAATGCGATCCTGTATCTATAAAACCCTAAGACTCATCGCTCCCAGCTCCGCTTGATCACACAGATGTAGTGTGTGCTTGGTGTTCTCAGGGAGAGAAAGGAGGGCTCTGCTAATGCACGGCAGAATTGCCCACGGTGGCTTCTCTGTTCCTGGGAGTGCAGCATCTTCAGGTCCTGGGGTCGAGGGTTTGTCTCAAGTCATACCACCAATCCTCCTGTTTTCTGTTCTCTAGCCAAGGCCACTTTTGATGCCATTTCCAAGACCTACAGCTATCTACTCCTGATCTCTGGAAAGAGACAGTGTTCACCAAGTCTCCTTACCAAGAATTCACTGACCATCTTGTCAAGACTCACACCAGAGGGGCGGCACCTGTGGCTCAAAGGAGTAGGGCACCGGCCCCATATGCTGGAGGTAGTGGGTTCAAGCCCAGCTCCGGCCAAAAACTGCAAAAAAAAAAAAAAAAAGACTCACACCAGAGTATCTGTGCAGAGGACCCAGGCTCCAGCTGTGGCTACAACATAAGGTTTTTATACAAGAATAATAAAGTGAATTAAGTCTGTTAAAAAAAAAAAAAAGAAAGAAAGAAAAAAGAAAACCCTAAGACTCTACAAGAAGACTCCTAGAATTGGTAAATAAATTCAACAAAGTCTCGGGTTACAAAGTCAATGCACACAAATCAATAGTTAAGCTGAGAGTCAAATCAAGGACTCAATACCATTTACAAAAGCTATGAAGAAAATAAAATTCTTAAGAGTATATTTAACCAGGAAGATGAAATATCTCTAGAAGGAGAACTGCAAAATACTGATGAAAGAAATCATAGATGACACAAACAAATGGGAAAACATCCTAGGCTCATGGATTGGTAGAAAAAGCATTGTTAAAATGTCCACTCTGGGCTTGGTGCCTGTGGCTCAACGGGCTAAGGCGCCAGCCACGTACACCTGAGCTGGCAGGTTCGAATCCAGCCAGGGCCCGCCAAACAACAATGACAGTGGCAACCAAAAAATGGCCGGGCGTTGTGGCAGGCACCTGTAGTCCCAGCTACTTGGGAGGCAGAGGCAGGAGACTCGCTTGCGCCCAGGAATTGGAGGTTGCTGTGAGCTGTGATGCCATGGCACTCTCTCCAGGGCGACAGCTTGAGGCTCTGTCTCAAAAAAAAAAAAAAAAAAGTCCACTCTGTCTAAAGTAATTTGCCTGTTCAATGTAACCCCCATGAAAATACCAATGTCTTACTTTACAGATCAAGAAAAAATAATACATATATATATATATATTTTTGTACATATATATATACATATATATTATATATATCATTTTGTTGCCCTTGGTAGAGTGCTGTGGCATCATGGCTCACAGCAACCTCAAACTCTTGGGCTCAAGTGATTCTCTTGCCTCAGCCTCCCAAGTAACTGGGACTATAAGTGCCCACCACAACACTTGGCTATTTTTAGAGATCGAGTCTCACTCTTTCTCAGGCTGGTCTCAAACCCATGAGCTCAGACAACCCACGCACCTCGCCCTCCCAGAATGCTAGGATTACAGATGTGAGCCACTGCACCCAACCTTTTTGAGACAGAGTTTCACTGTGTTGCCCTTAGTAGAGCACTGTGGTGTCACAGGTCATAGCAACCTCAAACTCTTGGGCTTAAGTGATTCTCTTGCCCCAGCCCCCCAAGTCACTGGGACTACAGACGCCCACCACAATGCCCGGCTATAGAAAAAATAATCTTAAGTTTCACTTGGAATCAGGAAAAAGCCCAAATAGCTAAAACATTCTTTTTTTTTTTTTTCCACATTTTGGCGATTAGAAATTGAGCTGCAATAAACAGTCTAGTGCAAGTGTCCTTATGATAAAAGAATCTTTTTCCTTCTGGGTAGATGCCCAGTAATGGGATTGCAGGATCAAATAGGAGGTCTAGCTTGAGTTCTTTGAGAGTTCTCCATACTTCCTTCCAAAAAGGTTTTATTAGTTTGCAGTCCCACCAGCAGTGTAAAAGTGTTCCCTTCTCTCCACATCCATGCCAGCATATGCAGTTTTGAGATTTTGTGATGTGGGTCATTCTCACTGGGGTTAAATGGCATCTCAGGGTGGTTTTGATTTGCCTTTCTCTAATAATTAGGGATGATGAGCATTTTTTCATATGTTTGTTAGCCATTCGTCTGTCTTCTTTAGAGAAGTTTCTATTCATGTTTCTTGCCCATTGATATATGGGATTGTTGGCTTTTTTCATGTGGATTAATTTGAGTTCTCTATAGGTCCTCATTATCAAGCTTTTGTCTGATTCAAAATATGCAAATATCCTTTCCCATCCTTTCCCATTGGGTAGGGTGTCTATTCGCTTTGGTTGTTGTCTCCTTAGCTGTACAAAAGCTTTTGAGTTTAATTAAGTGCCATTTGTTTGTTTTTGTTGTTGTTGCAATTGCTATGGCAGTCTTCTTCATGAAGTCTTTCCCCAGGCCGATATCTTCTAGTGTTTTTCCTATGCTTTCTTTCAGGATTTTTATTGTGTCATTCCTTAAATTTAAAGTCCTTTTTCCATCTTGAATCAATTTTTGTGAGTGGAGAAAGGTGAGGGTCCAGTTTCAGTCTTTTACATGTGGATATCCAGTTCTCCCAGCACCTTTTATTGAATAGGGAGTCTTTCCCCCAAGGTATGTTCTTGATAGGTTTATCAAAGATTAGGTGGTTGTAAGATGTTAGTTTCATTTCCTCGTTTTCTATTCAATTCCAAATGTCTATGTCTCCATTTTTGTGCCAGTACCATGCTGTCTTGACCACTATGGCTTTGTAGTACAGCCTAAAATCTGGTATGGTGATGCCCCCAGCTTTGTTTTTATTACCAAGAACTGCCTTAGCTATACGGGGTTTTTTCTGGTTCCATATAAAACGCAGAATCATTTTTTCCAAATCTTGAAAGTACGATGTTGGTACCTTAATAGGAATGGCATTAAATAGGTAGATTGCTTTGGGAAGTATAGACATTTTAACAATGTTGATTCTTCCCAGCCATGAGCATGGTATATTCTTCCATTTGTTAATATCCTCTGCTGTTTCCTTTCTTAGGATTTCATAATTTTCTTTATAGAGGTCCTTCACCTCCTTTGTTAGGTATATACCTAGGTATTTC